>CALNVZ010002331.1:25773-52178 GCA_940671915.1 Paracentrotus lividus | reverse complement strand
ACCCGCCCGCCCCCCCCCCCTCCCCCGCCTCCAATTAGAAAGAGCATGTGAGTTTTATTTTTGCACGAAAATTTAAAAAACACTACCAAATTCAGCTTCTTTTTTTTTTGTGAGAAAATTGAATGTTATTTAGACAACGTCTCGTTTTCCGCTTGTCGCGCTTGCCTCGATCATGCGTGACGGACGAGAGTATTGTTCTCTGTATACCTGAATGCAGCCTCCTCATTGGTCAATCGTTTCACCTTTGTAACAAGTGGTTGCTAGGGCATTTCGGTGAGACAACGGTGACAAAATGTTCTTATTTTTCTGGCGCGGAGTCAAACGAAGTCAAACTTCGCAGACGTTTTCTCTTGATTTTGATTTCCAAGAGCACAATTCTCCTCGCGTTCAGAGGCTAATATCTCCACTCTATTTACTCTTTACAGTCGGGTTATATATCAAATTCAAGGCAATGAATCAGGATCAATAATATCAAATAAAATGGATTCAAAAATCGCGACTAGTCTCTCATTTCGACGTGACGCATCACATATAATAACAAAAGTATGAATGTACGCGTTCTGAACTGCAAAAAAAATCTCTCTTTGAGCCATTTGCTTGAAAAAAAAAGTGGGGGAAAGACAGAGAATGCTAAGAAGAATCTATGAATTCTGCAAAGTAGCATCTTACTTACCTTCATTTCCGTCTTGATCTATTCTTTTCTTCCACAGGACCCGTGTCGAAGCAGAAGGATAGTTCACTGAATTTCCTCCAAGGGCTGCTCACGCCCTCCGCCCTGGTGGTCCCTATTAAAGGTATAAGACAGGTACGCAAATAGTCTGGAAAATGGTGAATGATTATATGTATATCCTTTAGGCGATGATTTGAAACAATCTAAATTATAAACACAAAAAAAAAAAACATGGTAGGAGTTGTTGGTCTTGCGTTTTTGTTACGTACTAAAGTAGGGATTCAAGGAATAATTGTATAATTTGAAAATCCGTGTTGTGAAAATGCGTGTCTGCATCTTTAAAATTTTAAAGATTTAAAAAATGGGTCCACGGAATTTTTTTTTTTTTGGGGGGGGTTGCAACCCCCCGCCCCCCCCCTACTAGAAACCGCTTCTGGAATTTGAGAAAGAAATGTACAGGAGTACAAAAAACATAATATAAGAATATGTATTAAATAATGGGACTTAAACACATTTATAAGAAATTAAAGCGCGGAGAAGAATGATGCTGCTGAGAGCGAGGTAGAAAAAAGTATTTCACCTTTATGACGCAACGGGTGCTCACAGTCTGAATTGCAAAAAAAAAAAAAAAAAATATGCGGAATCTTTTAATTCTTTATTGTGGAAAAAGGGAGAATGGAGGCTGTCAGTAAAATTCTACGGCACATGATAACAACCCTCGATGGCTCATTGTGGATCTACTTTTAGCAGGCGCTATATGAGTGGAATGTACCTTCCTCCGTGTGAGTATTGTACATCCTTGTTATTTGTCCGTTTGTCACGAACGGTAGGAGTTCAGAGGATGTCAACCTTTCCTGTGGTGTCCCTATATCATAAAGAAAGATAAAGTCAGCGCACTATTATGGACAGGTTACATTTATACCTATACGCCTAGCGAATTGATTTACCCCAACCCTCCCAAACCCCCCCCAAACAATCGCAACAAGTAGAGTATTTGTCAAGAAGGCCTAAAAGTATAATATATATAATACTAAATATACATATAATACAACAACAAAAAAGTAAGTTCAAGCCCCCCCCCCCACCCACACCTGAAAATGAGTAACTTTGATCCAAAGGAGGAAGTTTTTTTACAAATGATTTTAATCCTTTGAGTGCCCCCTGTTCTCTAATAGAGTTCACTATGTGCCTAGCCCATTTTAGTTGAATTATGTCTCTATCATAAAATCTCTAAGATCATATGAGGCATCAATAGTCATAGATCTGTCTTGTGATTCCGCAATAATATATGGAAAAAATGAGAAAAATCAAGGTATTGTTTCTCACAAGTATTAGTATAAAGAAACCCAAACACATATTTATTCGAAATCACAGTATATGAGGGGGTGTAGAGTGTGAATCATCATCTATATAAACTTTTAGAGACTTCATTTCTGAAAATAATAATTGGAAATCAAATTCGAAAATACATTTAAAAAAAATCATATTGGTCAAGAGAGAACTAGTATGCATCTTGTATCATGTTTACACACATTTAACAAGAAGAACTTCTGTGCTATTATACATTTAATCAAAAAAATCAGGTGGATACCTTATAAAAAACATAGATGCGTAGGGTATAAACAATTTTGGTTGTTATAATTACATACTCCGGATCTGATTGTAAATTTGTCGTGACATGATTTTGACGTGTTATATATGTTTGATTAAATGTACATTGAATACTATTTACAGAACTGAGAGCAATCCGTATTATGGTTTATAATCTATTATTACTACGACACTCAACTGTGCACCTGGCGTTCCAATTTTAAGAAGACTTAATATCATGTATCAAGAATGAGAGATCTATAATGACAATATCTTATTTTATATGATGAATATTTTTCCGTTTGTTATATTAATTTAGTATCTATAGTAATCCCTCCAAATAAGGTTTTAGAGCAAAAATAATCATGCCACCTCATGACTTTTCCCATCAACCAATTCTTACTTATCGGTTATTTGTAACACCACCAAACATATATATCAAATTTATGGACAGTGGTGAAAACATTGATCTGCATTTTTCCTATATCGCAAATTATTTCACATTATCCGAATAATTCATCGACTCCTTAGAAAACTATCATGTTGGCAACACCTTGAAACCAAGCGCAATATTCTTTCCCTTAGGACAACAAAAATTCCAAAATTCTCTGCTATCTATTGTGTGAAGGAAGAATATCTAGCACAAGATACACAGTATTATAGAGTCAATTGATTTCAGATTCATGATCAAGGAAATATATGTCCAGATGTGTTTTTTATTTTCGCAATACTTTTTATCAAGGTTCTGACTAATACTTAAGAGTAGTTTGGATTTACATGGATAAAACTTATGACATAATTACAACAAAAGGCAGTTCATACAGAAAGCGCAATGTTTGGGCCCACCCGGGGTTTATGCTTATGCGAGTATTATTCTGCTATATTCAGGCGTTTCTCGCGCACGGAGGTACCGTTGAACTGGACCACACTTGTAAGTCAGTCGTCTCTTCGTAAGACTGCTGCTGTCTTCTATAGATTTTTCCGACCGTGAAGAAAGAACAAAAAACTCAATGACCTAGAGAGTGATCACATATAGAATTACATCTCTCTAGAACAAAATTTAAAAATCCGATTAGGTCGAATCTAAATAACTTTATAGATATACACTTCTAACCATTGTACATAGTGTTACAATTCTCGTGGACAACAGTGTAAAAAAACTAGCATGAGCCCCACAATACACACATCACTTTAATATAATCTCTATCGAGAGAAAAAAGAAAGAGTGCAGTTAACTATTCCGTTTTGTGACCCTGTAATTAATCGTGTGTAGTAAAACATCATTCAAGTCGGAGCGAATACATCTAATTGTGTCGAAAAATTCGAAAGATCACAAAACAAGTCTTTCGTGAGTCCACGGCAAATGAATTTAGAGCATCACGCTTTAATAAGAGGCCATAAACTGTGGTATGATATACAAAAGTCACTTAATCGGTCACCGTTGAAGAAGTCTGCACGAGTGGCACAGACATTTCAATACAAGTACACTATTGACACGACGAAAGTATAGAACAAGGTTTCTCCAATTTTTCTACATCAATTAATAATTGAGAAATCGTTTGTATGACTAAGTATTACATGAGAAATAATATATTTACTTAGAGTAGAGTCAAATTATCTAATGAAAAATTTATGCGGATTTACCAATAGTGAGAGCTTATTGGTTACAATCTAAATATTGTCTCATAATTCATATACCATGACTCACAACACTCACTTCCAAGATATAAAGAGTTGACAGTATCGGTCTGAACATATGTGCGCATCGAGATGTATGAGAACAAATGGCATATCACATGTTTTGATCTATTATCTTAAACACCTACCAAATTTATCTATATTTGCAAACTGCAACTCACAGCTGAGGATAGGCCCACTACTTCTAGAGTGTTAAAAAGTATATGATTTATCAAAATTGTTATTTTAACAGCCTCAAAATGACCCTTGTGATCTTTTGAAAAATGTCCATTTTTGCTTTAAACGTTGATCACACAGCATGCTCTCAAGGGATGATGCCATTTTTTTTCAGAGAAGGTACTCAATGAAATAGATTTAAACACAAAGTAATTCGTTTGGGAACTAAATCAGAAACAAAAATCAATATTAGGGTAGATGTAGGGAATACCGGACAGTAGATGAATATCGGCACGGTCACCAATGTCAACCCTAGCTGCCAACTTCAGGGTCCATTAGCCTAATTCCACTCCCATAGGGGTATGTGGTTAAAAATAATGGCAAAAAATCTTCAAAATAACTGTGTATTAATAGAGAATATTACACTATATTCTCAATTAGGTAGTAATGTTCTCTTGTCTCATCAAAAATATCAAGCTGACATTCTTCGGCTCATTTTTAATAATAATCAGCCTGGATGAGCTATTACCAGATTTGGTGCATCAAGACTTCGTTGAGGGTTCTTACACTATGAAAATAGTTCTCCATAAATTCAACTGGACCTATTCTAGCTCTCAAAAGGGCTCATCTGAAGCACTAATGATTACTCTTACAAAATAAAAAGAATTTCTCTCAATACCTTTCATTGATTTTATATGATTTTTTTCCCAAACCATTAACCTCCCTTCTGATACGCTGAGGGTATTTCCCCAATTTGAATATGCTAATTAGTGTAATGCAGCCTGTAGATGTAGGATCACACTTATTGTATAAAGAGATCAACTTGATGGCAACCCTTTTAGATATTATAAGAACATTCCATGCCTTAAAAAGTTCTACCTATCACCTTTTCCCTGGGGGGTAATTGTTTGTACCGGATGTGCACCTGTACATATTCACGGAAACAAAACACATGCACTCCAACTAGACTGAACGAAAGCTATTGAAAAGTTTGTTTTGTGAATGTTCTTTAAAGATTAGATATCTACTTATCTCTTAGCTACAATGAAGTAAACCTAGGATGTGTGTTTAAAAGGATAACACTACTTATTATAGAGAGTAGAACCAAAGAGAGAAACGAATACAAACAAAAGAATCATATACTATATATATATGTGCTTCTCTTTTGTGATTCACATGTGTGCCATGATTGGGAATCTGGTGTTGGGAAATGAAGAAGGGAGGGGATGATAATGCCTTATATAATGTTGGACATATAAAGAAAGGTTAATAAAATTTAGCATGGAAAGTGGTGAAGGAGTAGCAAGAGAGAGAGGTGGGGGGGGGAGATGCCTGGATGCCTGGCCTGGATTGAATATTGATGCTTCCTGTAGACCCAACAGCACAGATGGGCAGTGGTTGGCTATATGAATACAAAATACTATACCCCAGCAAATCAGCTTTCCCATAGGCAATGGAGACTGTAACCCCCCCCCCCCTTCAATCATGTAAACACCAAGAAAGGCCAGGTCCAGATGCCGGGCCATACTAGCATGAGACAAGGGACTGTCTAATTATAAAACGCCTAACCTTCTCAGCTTCCTCTCTCTCTCTCACTCCTACTCTTCTCTCCGCACTAGGTTATCCACACACTCTACCCCCCCCTCTCTCTCTCTCTCTTCATTCTTCTTTTTTAGCTTTCTGACTGAGGCTAAGCCTAAGCTTGCTTCCATGGAAGCTAGTACCGGGACTAAAGAACAGTTCTAAACGAAGCCGAAGGCTGTGGACAAAAACCAGGCTAGATTTTAATGAGCCTCATCTCATCTCCTCATAACTATTAATTAACTCCCTAGGCTATTCATCGATGTAGTATTATCTTATCTCTAGATGAATAATCATAGGTTAATTTCAACTTACATCCCTTCAGCTGAAGATATGAAAGAAGTAACATGCAATCGTCGGCTAGGTATCGATTAAAAACAAGTTTGGGGCCACAATGCATTGCAATCTCCCTTGTTAAATTGTGCACAACACACATAGTTTAACATAGAACTACCAGGCTGATTTTCACTATTCTTGATACAAATAGATTTGGACTCAAAAGTTGCCAAAAGTCAATTTAATAAATTAGAATCTGCTATGTTTTTTCATTTATTTTGGTATCGATCCTCTGCAATTTGATATTCATCCGCACATTGCTTTCATGAAGGGCCCATTAGCCTAATTCACTCCCATAGGGTATGTTTATATAAATGGAATAGCACCAAAAATCTCAAAGAACTGTTATAATAGAAATATATTCACACTTATTCATACAATAGGTAGGTGAGACTCGCTCTCATCAAAATATCATAGTGAACATTCTTCGGCTCTATTTTTTAATATAAATCAGCCTGGAATGAGACTATACCTAGATTTGGTGCCATCAAAGACTTCGGTTGTAGGTTTTCTTACGCTCAATGTAAGTTCTCCATAAAATTCAACTGGCACCTATTCTAGCTCTCAAAAAGGGCTCATCTGAAGCACTAATGATTATTCTTTACAAAAGTACAAAAGAATTTCTTCCAATACCTTTCATTGATTTTATATGATTTTTTTCCAAACATTAGCCTCATCTTTGATATCGCGACGCTTCACGTGATTTCCCAATTTGAATATGACTAATTAGTGTATATATCCGAGTAAGATCAACTGGGTTGAAGATACCAGCATCTATTGGTCTAGTCAGGGCTGTTAGGGCTAAATAAGATGGAGCAAGTTTGGTGTACAACTTCTTCTAAAAGCGCCAAATTCTCTCTATTGTCATTATGGGACTATTTCACGTTAAGGTACACTTTTTTCTTCACTGGGGGTCAAAATGAAAGTTGTGTTAGAGACAAAAGATGCACAGAAACGAAATGTTTGCGGTGGATATGTGTCTACAAATAAGAGTTGTGAAATATAGAGCGTCAAGTTTATGTTTACATATTGAATATTTGATTGAAAAGTACTAGTAAGAATATATAGCGGCTTGTGTTCGATGAGCGGACACATATAGGTCTTTAACAAAGGCAAAACATAGCTACAATGCACCTGCAAAGGCAACATCAGTTTTACTCTATCTTTACTTATGCATATTAACTTATCAGATGTTGATGCACAATATTTCCTAATGCACTTAGCGATATATTTAAAAAATAAGTGTATTCTATAGAAAAACTGAAAATGGGAGAGTTCAATTATTTATATTGACTTGGGAATTTCTTGTTCTTCCCTCATTTACTTCAAATTTGGTATACAGTGTTGCATTTATCGTCTAAATTAATTTGATGCTATGTACAAAAATAAATAACTAACTATTAATTAAAATGATAAATAAAACAAGTAGATGCATAATTTTAATCAAATATTAGCTTCCAAACACAAGTCAATGAGGTCTTTCTTGAGAGGCATTTTTTTAACAACAAATCCTCACAATATGAACTCTTTATATGTCATTGCTATGCTATCATTCATTTCTTAAATTTCTGTAAGAAATGCTAATAAGTTATTGCAACATTATAGCCAATGACAATGTATTGTAGAGGATAAACTTCAAATTATTCACCATCAATAAAGCTCCAACTTTATATCATAATATGCAAGTAGCGCCTGAAAGATTTGTTCTTTCAATACATTGTTTTATGTTATTTAAACAGTTATTTTACAATTAAATCAATATGATATTGTCTAACTTGATACACAGTTTTATATATAATATCTTATTATCATTTTATTTATAATCCAAACTTTCAAAGAGTGACTCGTTATATATATATATTATTGAGAGGACACTATGTTTATGAAATGACCTTTTTTATATTAATTCAATACATTCACCAGTCTTTATATACTTTTGATTTTCATATACATGTAAGTTATATAATGGTAGGAAATATCCAGAAACCATACATATTTTCAAACAATCTGGTATTTATAGAAATAATAAGCAATAAAAAAAAACTTACTTTAAAACTCTCGAAAAAAAAAATGAAATAAAGGTTGTATACTTAATATAACTGATAAAAAAACAAAATCTTAACTGATAAATAAATTATTATAAGGGCAATTCCACAGAATACGAAGGTGTATCTCACTTCGCGGAGACGTTCCGCGATGTGAAAAAAGTATTAGAGACGTCTCCAAGACGTCTCGTCGACATCCCCGCGACAATTTTCAAAAAACTGTGACAAAGCAGTTTCAAAGAACCATGTCAAAGTAGTTTCCGCGACTCATGAATCTCGCTACGTAGCGACAGACAGTCTCCGTGACAAGTTTCAATATATTAATGTCGCGGAGACGTCTCCGAGACATTTCATGGTGTGGAACTATCTTTGAGACAGTTCTTTGAAACTGCTTTGTCACAGTTTTTATAAATTGTCGCGGAGACGTCTCTAATACTTTTTATAATCGCGCGAGACGTCTCCGCGAAGTCAGATACCACCTTAGTTACCGTGGCATTGCCCATAAGTAAAGTGGTGCATTGCAGTTGGCCACACATTGTTTCCGTACCTGGACGTGCCTGGTTAAAAAAATGAGATAAGGTCTACTCTACGCGTAACACTCTAAAATGGCATAAATAGATTATTGCTACCCAGTTGTTGTGAATGATTGCAGTGATGCATCAAATCTTGGTCAAGTTAACACATTCAAATAATATCCTTTAAAACTTATTTGGATATTAAACTGGGCGCTAGGGGCTGTAGGCTTACTCATAAGCATAATAAACAAAAGAAATGTTCATCTCAATTCACTAACTAATGAACCGTATAAGGTAGCGAATAAGCCCATTATTTAGCTTTTATGACAGAATCAGAATGGCTGTTTGTTTGTGTGTTTGTTTTTATTCATACATGTACTCCTCACTATCTCCCCCCTCTCTCTCTCTCTCTCTTTGTTTCTCTCTTGCCCATTATCTTTCTTTATTATGGCATCGCTATTTGGATCGGTAGTTTGTTCCGATCGAGTTTGGAAAATTAAACTTAAATATTATTAATAACGTCAATGGATTTGGGTGTGAGGATTTGTCTTTATTGATAATAATATTCAAAATAGTAGCCAAAGGCTGAAAGACGAAATAAATTAAAAAGGGTATATAAATATGAAAAATATGAAAAAATAAAAATAAAACAAATCTTAAAAACTACACAACATTAAAGTTTAAAAAGTTTCATTTTGTGTAAATTTTTACGGAACATTTGTCGAAGTAAAGGGTGATAAAACGGAGACGTCTTCGCAACGGAATCGTTTCTTCGCGACGGATAAAAATTTTATTCCGTTTTTATTCCGTCGAGGAAAAGTCTCCGAGATTATCTCCACGACAATTTTTAAAATTTGTTTACAAAAATAGCGGAGACGTCTTCGCAAAGGAATCGATTTTTTCGCGACGGATAACGTTTATTCCGTCTTTATTCTGTCGAGGAGAAGTCTCCGAGATGTCTCCACGACAATTTTCAAAATCTGTTTCAAAGCAGTTTCAGAGAAATGTCTCAAAGTAGTATCCGCGATTAATGAAACGTCTCGGAGACGTCTCCGCGACGTCTCAACAACCCGTCTCAAACTTGTTTCTAAGCCGTCTTAAAGTTGTTTCAAAGTAGTTCCCGAAAAGTGAGATACCAGCCGCAGTTATAAACTAGATTCATTTGATTTGCCACTCCCCCCTTAGCTCATTGGTTTCCACATAATGCAATATCAACCCATTTAAAAACCATACTTTTTTCAATTTTAAATTAGCATCTCTTACGCGTCTTAAGACTTTAACCTAAATACTTGTATCAGAAGTATTATCACGTCACCTCTTTTGTATGCTCTATGTTTCCCTGATGGAACCAAATTTGTTTATAGGGAGGTTTTAATTTCCCATCAGGACAACAGATATCGCGGCCCCTAAAATAAAATGCTGAAATTAACATTCATTTGGATCCAGAAAGCTAAGTCAAGCAATAAGTAGCTTTTCCCCACATAACCCCCTCCCCTCTCCCCCACCCGATTGTTAGATTTGACATTTGTTTGCGTGCTCCGCTATCCCGGTTGAAACAGCTTTATTCACAGCAGGTTGTGGCATCGCACGCAAAATTTCAGAGTGCAGCTAAAGAGAGTTTAGTTCGCTATTCGCTCACAAAAACGAAACAAAAAGCTAGTTGAAATCACACATCACATGACCGTGAACGTCCAATAAACAAAGCCATGCGTTGCTAAGGGCGGAGCTAAACGGAGAGGGGAAATGAGCGTGGACGTGCGCTTGTATGTCCAGGAAAAAAAAATTATGACCGAAAAAAACACTCGCCGAAAAACTGTTTTTTTTTTAACCACTTTCCCGTTATCATTTTCACTCATGTTTTTAACAGAGCAAAGATGAAGCGTGGTAGAACCAGAAAATCAAAAAAAGAAAAAAAAAAAAAAATCCTCAAAATTTTGAGTTTTTTATTAGTTTGTCGATTTACTCGGATCTTTGATCTGCGACTTCTCTCTCATTTCGACAAGACGTATCACATATTATATGGTATAGTAAACCCTTAATTCTACTGAGTACAATATAACAGTGATTCAGTCAACCTCGAGGTTAGTGAAATTAGATTAGCAAGTATCGGTATGCAGGAGAGGTGAAAGTGTATCACTTAGGCCTACTAACCTTTATCTATTCTGCAAGCACAGACTCAATGTGACTCTTTTAAATCTAAAGTGGAGGTTAGCCTCCAAACTCAATCTCTATGTCAAATAAGAGAAGTTTCAGTATAAGTGAATCTACTTCAGACCCTACATAAGCCAACACCATGGCCCGTATTCTGAATCGCTAACTGGAGTTGATGATGATGATGATCCACAGCATTTATATTACGCCATATTTCTGTTGAAAACATTCAGTTCAGTTCAGTTCAGTTCAGTTCAGTTTATTTACATATTCCAATCAAACAATAATAAGAACAACACTTATATGTCATTTCAACACTATACATTATTTGATAAATCATAAAACGAATGACATCAGTAGCATAAAAAGAAAGAAATATGAAGGAGCCTAAGTTAAAAGCTAAGCTTGTTACATTATAGGCTCCTTTGTATGTATAAGAATACATAAAGAAATAAATAAAAACAAAGATATATAAATAGGCGTAACTGAAAAAAATGTGCATTAACATTAGGGTTGGGCGAATCTCAACTTTTTTTTTCAAACAAGTTGTTTCTACAGTAAAATTCGACGTAGAAACTGAATATGACAATTATTTTTGCATACGATGACGTCTTACGTCGCTAAAGTGCAAAAAACCAAAATGGCCGCAAAAATAGCGTATTATGCCCAATTATCATACTTTTATACGTATAAACCACTTTTATTGCGTTTTTATAATGTCTTGTGGGTGTCAGGGAACCCAACATGATTAATCCAACATGATTAATCCTACCTAAGTTGACTGTTAGTGTAGTTTGGTAGTTAGTTTCAGTCAATATCGAGCAAAAATCACCTCATATCAAAATCACTAATTAACACCTATAACCATACTAGATACATTTTGGTCATGATAAAATTGTCAGATTTGAGCTTTTAAACCATCAAATCCATAAGAAACAAAATAAAACCGGTTTATACCTATAAAGTGTGTGATGAATGGGCAAAATACACTATTTTGGTTTTTTGCATTTTAGCGACGTCAGACTTCATCGTACACAAAAATCATTGTCATTTTTGGATTCTACATCAAATTTGACTATAGAAATAACTTGTTTGTCATAACTTTTCAGAAAAAAGTCATTATTTGCCCAACCCTATTAACATATCCTTTTTTTTTTTTTTTACATTGAACTACCTATCTGTTCGCAATGGTAATAGTGAGGCGTACCGGGATGATGTAATCATTATTTGACGTGTAATGACGACATCATCTCGGCACTACATTATAATCATACATTAACATTGATATACGCAAATGGAAAAATTAAGTGAGCGGTACCGAGATGATGTCGTAATTTGTTGCAGAATGACGACAGCATCTCGGTACTGCATTATAAACATACATCAATATTGAGATAACCATCATGTTTATGGGACTATCAAAACAATTGCTCATGTGTCATTTTCCGCCTGTGTTTTGTAACCCTTTAACAAATGACATTTTAGCTTACATTTAAAAGTATGCACAGAGGTTGATTCAATTATTGTTTTGGGGAGGTCAGACCATAACTTAGGACCAGTATATATAACATTTTTTGGGGCAAAAAGAGTTCGTGTACGTGGTAGATGCTATACATTACGTTGACGTGTGGGGTATGAGTGAACTGAGCTGTTCTTTTCAAAAAGTTTGGCTATTTCCGCAGGTATTTCATTAACAGACAGTTGGTGCATGAATATTCCTAAGTTGTAAATATAAATATCGTCGATACGAAGCAATTTATTTTTAAGAAACAATGGTCTTGTATGAGAAAGGAATCCAGCATGGTTAATGTTTCTAAGTGCTCGTTTTTGAATCATAAGAATTTTCTTCTGTTGAGTTTTAGTCCCATTACCCCAGGCAAGAATGCTGTAATTGAGATATGGCAAAATTAAAGTCGTGTGTAATGAAATAAGGATTCGAGTTGGAAAATCATGCTTTAATTTATATAAAATGCCAGTATTTCT
Organism: Paracentrotus lividus; assembly: GCA_940671915.1. NCBI lineage: Eukaryota > Metazoa > Echinodermata > Echinoidea > Camarodonta > Echinidae > Paracentrotus > Paracentrotus lividus. Next base: position 39,453 of record CALNVZ010002331.1, on the reverse strand, counting down.
AGAGAATAGTTTACACAAATAGTCAAAATGTATCTTCCATGACAGGTCGGAGTCAATATAAATACCAAGGAATTTGGTGGATTCAACCTGACTTAGTGTAGAATTATTTATCAGAACATGTCCAGGTAGCGATTTTAATTTATTACTAAATAACATATAATGGGTTTTACCAACATTTAAAGATAATTTGTTAGCATTGATCCAGTTTTGAACCCGTTTCATTTCATTATTTACAATGTTGAGAAGAGATTGCGGATTTTGATTAGAATAGAAAATATTAGAATCGTCAGCAAAAAGAATAAAAGACATGATTTCAGAAGAATATTGGAAGTCATTTATATATATATGATGAATAATAGCGGACCTAATAGTGAACCCTGGGGTACACCGCATGATCTTCATAAGAGTCTTGGCTGTTTAAACTAACATATTGCTTTCTATCTGTAAGATAATTGTCGAACTACTCCAAGGCCCTTCCTCGAATCCCACAATGAGATTTTTATGGTTGATAGTATCAAAGACCTTGGAGAAGGCTCGGTCAATTAAGTTAATTACAACACATTTGCCGAAATAAGTAAGCTGTGCTATAGCACTAAATTTTACGAATTTTGAGACGCGAATGACATCTGCAGTCTCTCGCGAATGGATCTATTCGATTATTCGAATAATCGTATTGTCCCGTATGGTACATGACATTATTTTTCAAAACTTGACCTTGCCAGAAAACTTGTAGTATCAACGTAAAAACTTGTCCTTATAGTGTTTTTTACATGTTTAAAAGGATAAGACTTTGCAAGTTTAGATCTAATTTTTCAATTCAGAGTTAAATGTGAACAAAGTTAAAATTTGAAAACACCATTTTTTTCTGTTCCCGTTTGTTACAGACGAATAAAACATTATAAATTAATTATGAATTGAGTTTTTTCAACGATTAAAAAAAAAAATTTTTGTTGAAAATTCTTAGTACGTTCGACATTATACCTAAGGATTGAGATTTCATTCATATCGAATAGGCACCCCTTGGCACGCTCCGAATATGCTCCGAACATACTCCAAAAAAAATCGAATAACTTCATTATTCTTGCTTGAACTTTTATCAAAACTTTAATGGTGTTTTTATCATCCTTTGTGGAAAGCTGGTGACATTGTGAATTTCGTGTGATATAGTTTTTATATGCTATATACTTTGAATATATTTGACCTGGTACGGAATCATATGTGAAACGGTTTTACCCAGTCCTACATATACACTTTGAATTGCTTGTCTCGACGATCCGCCGGAGTCTACTTTCCCACCTACTCCTGGTAAATCTTCTATCTTTGCAATTCTGTTAACTGTATACAATGTGAAAACATTTAAAATGACTAGATCCAAACATTACGACAAGTTAAAATCAAATTCCTGTAACGGAATTCCTGGTAGTGATGGATTCAGATGTAAACAATTTCGAGTATAAATACTGTTTTATCACATCTACTTGTGAATGATATAATAAATGCTACATATGATAATGAACTTATTGACTACCTTTCATCTGAATTGGGAGCAGTATATCTCTACTTGAGCCATGATATAGCACGACATGACAGCATATTATCTGTTCAAAATGGCCGTGATATAGTTCGTCCATCTCCAAAGCGGAGCGTATTACATCATCTTGACAACGGTTGTCAAACTGAATCCAGCATTGCTTTTGATAACCATAACTAATCACACCGAGAAAGCGCATTACCTTTCTACGAACACAAGCCAGTTCAACAAGACATTATGTGCCCAGTGGAACTTCCCTATAATCATGATATGGTGCTTTCGGTGGACTACGGAGGACCTTATCTAGAACGTTAGCATACGAAGAGCTATATTTTCAAAAGAGCTCAAAACCCCAGACACTGCATACTGATAGTACGGCAAGAAGAGGGTATGAAACTGGTATTTGCTAGAAACAACTGGGAAAGCGTTTAAATTTCGAGAAACCGTGTGCAAAATCGAGCGTTTTCAATAGCTACCGGTGTAAGGTCTCCCGTTCTCAAATCTAGGACGTTAACATGGGGTGGAATTACGTTCTCGTTGAATCTAGAACGTTAATCACGCATTTCAATTCTAGTTGTAAACTTAAGAGATAGAGGGCGCTACCATTCTACTGAAAGCGAGCGCGCCCATTGGCTTTTTTGTTTTTGGACAGTTTGTCACATTATTTTCTTTATGGTGGCGAGCAACTTCCTTTTCAAAGAAATGATCAACTTGAATAAGTACGCTAAGAGTCTGAATTTTTCAAAAATAGGAATAACTTATTGCAAACGGAAAAAAAAGTCCTGTCACTTGTGTCAATTCGAAAGCCTAGACAGATCACATTCCTATACAATATGGAATATTTTGCTCTCAAAATAGGCATGCGCTGCTTAGTTTTGATCCTTGATGCCGCATTATACTATTATAGCTTATTGATCACAGGGCAATTAAAAGCTTGAATTCTCATTCATTTTAATTGATTTAAAAAAGTCCTGTCACTTTGAACATAATCATAAGAGGTTCTTTCCTCGACTAGTCAATATTTACGCTTTTCACATGCATATCGCATAGAAACATGTGAACGGCGTCTTCACAAGACTTGTGACAAGTTCACAATCTATGTCATTGTTTTGAGCATCAATTTATATGAATTGCATATTCTGATTACAACTTCAGCATAATAATGTTATAAGCTTGCCCAAATGTGTATTTCCTCCATCTGGTCTGGAGAATCTATTAACTAACAACATGATAAGAGTTCATCAATTTCTTTCATCTCCATGAGTAGATTGCTCAACCGAACGGACAATACCATTTCCACTGCAGGGAAGTCTTCTTACGTGAGTTTTTTTGTGAGCTAATTTAGTATTACAGCCAGCTGTATAGATTTCTGCGCTTCTCAGCCGTATTTTCCAACGTCACTTTGTTGCGTCTGGCCTCTTAGATAATGGACGCGCCTTGTTTAATTACGATTTAATACCGCACGTTGGTAAACGTTAACTTTACACTTTACATAGAGTAGAATTGATATGGGTGGACTTACGTTCTCAATGACCGGCCAATCAGAGAGGGCTTTAATAGGAATGTAAACATTCCCACGTGGGGTTTGTCGATGTCGCCAGCTCGTGCACCAAGCTAGCGCTTTTCACTTGCTTCATGTATGCTGTGTAAGTTACAAGTAACATAGATTTTACGAGATCAAATCTTGGTTTGCGGACGATGGTGGAGGAGACAGATTTCAAGGGGTCGATAATAAGTTATTTCACGTTCTTTTCGTATAATAGCGGTGATGTTTAGGATCAATAATATTTAGGCATTAATTAGGATAATATTTTATGACAGAAATCGAAAGAAGTGAAATGTGGCTTGGTTGATCGTTGAGCGAAAGTACTCCGCTGCATTTTACGTATGGCGTTGTCTATAGAACGAAAAGATAACATTGCATTGATTATGCAAATTACTGTATTGTTATGGCCATGCTGGGGCCATGTAGGTTATGTTCTCAAAATTTCAATATTTCGGGGGCTCGGTTGAATACTGCTCGACATTCTATTCTAGATGGTACCAAAATCAACTAAATTTAAAAATGAATTGTATAGTTATGGGCGTGTTCAGGTCCACCGGGCAATGGTCAAAGGGGGCGCCGAGAAGATGAGGGGGGGGGGGAAAGAAAGAGAAATAAAATGAAGTAAAAGAAAAGGAACGGAAAAAAAACACAGAAAGGGGAAACAAAAATGGGAGAGAGGAGAAAAGAAAGGGGGAGAAAGAAAGGGGAAAGGGGTGGAGAGAAAAGGGGGAAGGCATCATCAATTCGACCTTTAACTTAGGGGCGCCAACTTGATCTTAAAAGTAGGGGGCACCAAATCAAAGTAAAACATAGGGGGACCAATAAGATTTTAAATTTAAGGGGCGCCGAATTGACCTTCAACTAAGGGCTCGCAAACTGGATCTTAAACTTAAAGGGCTTTACATTAATATTGGCCAAAGTGACCTAAAGCATAGGGGCACCGATTCTATCTTTAATTTAGGGGTCGCAAAATTGAATTTAGCCATATAGGGTTCCCAAAATGACCTAGAACTTAGGGGCACCAAATTGACCAGCAACATAGGGGCACATAATATGTGATCGTAAACTTGGTCGGGGGGGGGGGGTCTAACAGTAGAGGGACCAATTAAATTTCTGATTGTTTAATACCAGATTGACGCAAACCATTTGGTCCGATATTCCGCAAGTTGAACTCCGAAACAGAAAGGGAAAGTGCAGCGGCTGGGGATTTCCCGAGTGGTGACGTCATACAGAGAGTGCGGAGTTCGATAATAATTTTCCCGTGTAGTAGGCCCAGTATTATCCCTAGTTTTTAGCTATTTTGAAGATATAGCCCTTCATATGGCTAACGTTCTAGATTCCACCTCCCGTAGTACTGTCGCTGAGGATCCCCCGTAGAGAGGGTATCCCCGCGCCTTGTTATTCTTTAACTGTAATGCATTAGCAGTGGTGCTGAATTTGACTGGTTTTTGGCTGGTGTTTGTCTTGTATGGATGCCGCGATGGAGTGCCTGAACTTACACCCGCTTGTGTATAATAATAGTTTTAGTTTTGGGCACACATTCTACTGGCCGGTTAACGCGCGGAAGACTGTCCGATGTGGGACGTGTCGCACCAGCTGGGTAGTTATAGATAATCAGAGTCGCAGTTATATTTTATGTTTTATGTGTGGCTTTCACAATAATCCCATGCCTTTTTAATCTTGTTAAAAGAGTAAAGGAAAGGACCGAAGTAATTACTCTCATAACTAATTAGCTTGTCCCCAAGAAATGATTGTTACTATTGAGAGAAGTATTTTCGAGTAACAACCTGGTCCCAAATCCGAGACAAGTTTTTTAACAGAATGATATTAGGTTTCCTTTGAACCCATAGAGTTGCTCCGGCTAGATATCCTTCTCCCTGCCATTCGATTCTTCTCTCTGAGTGTTTATCTCAAGTTCGTCCCCTTACGGCCCCTCTTTTCACCCATTACCTACAATAAGACCTGGTTTTCCTAATCTCCCGATCAACTTAGAGAGTACCCAGTGTTTAATGGATTTGTGAACTCAGTAAATAGTTCGTTTGTTTTGTTTTTGTTTTTTTTTTTTCCTCACGAATCTTGGTTTTGCTATAAAAGCCGTGGTGCTTACACGAACAATGAGTCAAACACTGGTCCACCGATCTCCTCCCTTGCCCACCCCTTGCCCTCCGCTTGCCTCTCCATTCGGGTCCGATTATCTGTAACTTCCCGGTGATGTCTGTCTGTCTTTATGATGGCGAGCAATATAGGAAAATTATGATGGTAACGATAATGGTAACAATAATGACGATACAACACATATAAATAATAAATAATAATAATAATAATATAATAATATAATAATAATAATAATATAATATAATATAATAATATAATAATAATAATAATATAATAATAATAATTAATAATAATAATAATAATAATAATAATATATAAAATGATAATAATTGATAATGATATAAATAATAATAATAATATATATATATAATAAATAATAATGATATAATGAATAATGATAATAAATAATAATTGAATAATAATGATATAATAATGAATGATAATAACATAAGCCTCCCAGGGAATCACCTGGCCCAACGATGACCTTTTTGAATACTTCCAAAATAATACACATCCAAGATACTTCCATTTCCGACGAAATTTTAAGAATAATATGATTTCTATTTTAAATGCAAATGTAAATGAATTTAACGTTCCAGTAGACAACAATGAACATGAGCAATCAATCTCTTCTCCTATTACACAGAAAACCAATTTCTGTCTCCGCGCTTTTGAATCTGGATAAATCGTCTTTTTCTTAGTCCACTCAAATATAAGAAGCATGAATAAAAAACTTCGAATCGCTGAGTACCTTACTTGATAGGCTAAGGTTTAATTGTCTTGTCAATCGGCTTATCGGAAACGTGCTCACTGAAACACCTACTTCTTTATTTGCTATTCCGGGCTTTCAATTAGAAATGAATAACAGATTAGATAGGATAGGAGGAGGAGTAGCCTTTTATATTTCATCTGAATTTATTTATACAAGAAGGCCAGAGCTGACTTACATGCATGAATATATAGAATCATTTATTATAGAAATTGTTTTTGATAACAGAAAGAATATGTGTTCTTGGAATATTATACCGGCCTCCAACTCCAATTCAAAATGACTTTCTTATCGCATTAACAAAATATACTCTCATAGTCCATCCCTAAAAGATAAAGACTGTTTTTTGATGGGTGATTTTAACATTAATTTATTAAATTATAACTCTGATGCTTTTGTCAATGAATTTTGTGGGACCCTTCTCACTTCATCATTCACACCACTCATCTCTAAGCCCACCCGTATAGCAGACCATTTCATCAACCTTAATTGATAATATTTTACCAATATATATCCACCGCTGGAAGCTGGCATTGTAGTTACTGATATAACGCCATTTTTCCGATATTTACAGACTTCAAGATCAAAACACAAACGTCTGTACCCGGAGTCGCTTATAAAGGAACATTTGTAATGACAATATGAGCTATTTATCGATAATCTTAATATATAGATTGGTCTAATCTTTATGATATCACTGATGTAGACTTCTTTGATGAATTTATGACTAAAATAAAACTATTATATGATCAATGCCTTCCCTTGACAAAAGTCATCCCCGAAACAGAAAAGAAATGCTAAATCACCTGGATAACTCCGAATCTATTACGCAATTAATAGGAAACATAATCATCTATTCAAATACAAAGCGAACCATCTAATAACTCGCCGCGTCAAAATACTTGAATTATAAAAACACGCTGGTTAGTTTGCTACGAAGAGAAAAGAAAAATACTTTGAACAACAATTTATAACTGCAGCAAAGATGCTAAGACCACTTGGAAATTATTATAATGTTCTGAATAGGCAAAAAAAGAATGTCTCAGTCTCCAAAATACAGGTTAATGGAAAGATATCGATAATCCGCAAAATATTGCAGATTCTTTAATGATACTTATTGTAAATGTAGGACCAAATTTGGCTAAGTAATTCCAAATTTTGTGACAAAAAATTTAGTGATTACTTAACAAACCGTAATTCAAATTCATTGTTTTTTTTGCTCCTGTACTTGAAAACGAAATTTTAGATATTGTCCATAACTTCCAGAGTAAACGTAGCTGCGGCCACGACGGCTTTGATAACTTTATATTAAAAAAGAATTATTCGACTATCGTCGAACCATTCACATACATATGCAATCTATCCATGACCTCGGGTGTCTTTCCTAAAAAAATGAAATTAGCCAAAATAATTCCAGTTTTTAAAAGGGTGACCGCTTTATCATTAAACAATTATACAGACCAATTTCCCTAAACAACATTTTCTCCAAAATATTAGAAAAAATAGTTTTTACACCACACAAAATTTCTGGATGATAAACAATTTTACACGAATCCCAATTTGGTTTAGGAAAAAACAAAACACAACACACGCTCTTCTGACGTTGATAAATAAAATTACCAAATCGCTTGATAATCGAACCAATACAAATCGGGTTATTTATTACTTTCAAAAGCCTTTGATACCATTGACCATGACATTTTACTACACAAACTAACACATTATGGGATACGAGGGATCGTTCTTAACTGGTTTCGAAGCTATTTATATGGACGCAAACAATTGTTATTATTGATAAATATGCATCTACACCTCAAAATATCATATTTGGATCCGCAGGGTGTCAATCCTCGGACCCCCTCCTTTTTATTATTTGACATCAATGACTTACATAAATCTTCCAATTTACTTACCCCGATTATGTACGCAGACGCACAAATTTATTTTTAACACACAAAAACATAGACACTTATGTAACTTAGTAAATACAGAAACTTGAAGCAGTTACAAAGTGGATCAAAGCCAAAATAATATCACTAAATCTAGAAAAAACAAATTTTATGTTATTAGCTCAACTTTTCCGGAATTACCAGCCGACGCAATTTACATGGATAATGTCAAATACAAAAGTATCGAAAACTAAATTTTTAGGTACTATAATAGAGATGATAAACTAACATGGAAATATCACATTGAAAATATTTGTAGAGATAATCTCAAGAAATATAGGAATGATGAATAAGCTAAAATACACATTTCCCTCAAAGGTTCTTTATCACTTTACTCTACCTTAGTATTATTACCTACCTTAATTACGGGATTTATCCTGGGAAACAGTGCTTCATACTTATATAGAAGAATGTTATTACTACAGAAAAAAGCTATGCGAGTTATCAGTAACGTCCATTTCCGTCCAACATACTGATTCATGTTTTTTTCTAATAATGTTTTAAAAGTTCATGACTTATATAAACTTAACCTTGCAGTACTTTTATGTTCCAAGAAAACAATCAGGATTACCCCCAGCGCTTGGCAACATGTTACTCTAAATAATGAAATACATCAGTATCCTACCAGGCAAATTAACCATTATCACTTACCAAGAACCGCGTACAGTGCTCACACAAAACACTTTAATATTTACTGCCCTAAATTTTGGAATTCTCTACCCAGAGACATGCGTGAGATAAGAAGCATATTTTTATTAAAACACAAACTTAAATTATTATTGTTATCATCATATAACCACTAATATCACTCTGTTTCTCTAATGACAGACGATATCACCAAGGATCAAATAACACCTAAGAGCAAACTTTACTTTTCATGCACACTATATAAAAAAATCATTATCTAAATCTTCGACACCCCCCCCTTCCCACCCTAGTCCCCTCCCGGGTATTTTTTGTCTCTCTAAGTTTGTTGTTTTTTCCTTCTTTTTGTATATAAAATTGTAAATTATTTTCTTGCCTCATCCCGCATGATAGTAACTGTTAACAGTGCGTGCGCTGTTAGTCAGTTTTTATCCGTATGGGATGGGGCAAGAATTATTCAATTAAGATTATTCATTATGAATTATTTCATGAATATGTTTCAGTAAAAAAAAAAATAATAAATAAAAACTTGCTTACTTTGTGTATTCTATTTTATATTAAAGGACCGCGCCTTACAACTTGCTTCTTGCTGGTCCTGAATTTTCTTTATAATTGTTTTCTCTGTTACTTTTGAAAACAAATAATTTCTTATGGTTACGATAGCCTGAATGTTGTTAATTATTTGATTATTTATTTTGTTAACTTTTGAAAACATGAAAGAAAATCAATAAAGTAATCTTGAATCTTGAATCTTGAAAACTGACCAGAATGCGCAGTCAACCGGAGCTGAGCTAAGCAAAAGACTGGATGACCTATCTTGAGACTTCAAGATTTTTCAAATCCAGGTCAATGAACTTTTTACCAGGATACAATTAGGTGAATCTATTATCAAACACAACGGCCCGAATTCACAAACGTGGTTTAGTTAGTCCATGGTCTAAATCAGGGGTTTAAACCATGGACTAACTAAATCACGTTTGTGAATTCGGGCCATAGACTTTGAGGATCCTGACACCTCTATTCATCGATCCGATTCCTCTTTCTATCCTGGTGGCTTCCCTCAAACCAAACCCCCTCAACTAACTCATATCTCCGATGGAGATGGCATCGCTGCCAGAAAAACCAGATATTGAGACTCAACTTGATGATTACAGAAAAAGACACCAACAGAAGTTCATGAATGAATTTCACAAAAAAGAAGATTATCCCCCCAGTCATGATCCTAAAGTGAAATCCAGTGTAGCCACCAAGCCCACTCTTGTGATTGGTGACTCAATTATCAAGCATCTTAAACCTAAGTTTCTAACCAATGAGAATGTTAAAGGCCCTCGCAAGTCGGAGATCGTGGGGAATGCGCGTTTTTCTTGAGCTCCATTGACTCATACATAATCTATAGTGAGGCTTACGCAAGGGTCGGCCTACTGGGGATTAACATTCGGACAGCACGAACATGACGAAGTTGACCGAATCCAGTCAGTCAATAGGGTCAATACCTTTGGATTAGTTTATAGACTCTCAACGGGTCTCTTCGTATTAATTCAAAGAGAGGACTTGTATAATGCTCCGTTTCAAAAACAAAACATAGGTTAGATTTACTTCGGACTTCTGGTTAGTTAGTCTAGCCATGAAGGATTAACCGGATTAGCTCCAGACGGGTTGGCGCTGAAGATTACGCAACATGCCTCAGGCTCTGATTGGAATGTTATCATTTCATCCGAGATAAGGTGAATTCCCCATGTTTTATCAATTATGCGTCCCTTTAAGGTTTACTGTAAAACCTTATCTGGTGCTAGGGTAGAGAATCTCTTTGAACATGCTCATCTTCTTGCCAATAAACATAGTGCCAATGTAGTTTTCATCCACATTGGTACTAACAATTTTATTAAAGGAGGAGTCCGGGCTGAAATGAAAAAGTTTTGTAAAATTAAGTAAAATTCATCAAGCACAACACAGAAAATTTCATCAAAATCGGATGAAAAATAACAAAGTTATGCATTTTTTTAGGTCTTGATTTTTTTTGTAAAACAGTTCTTGGCAATTGTCTCATTGTCTCATTTGAATATTTGAATATTCAAATGAGCAAAGTGATGATGTCACAGTCCCCCTACTTCTTGTGTATTTTATTATATGAAATCCTATTTATCTCATTTTTTCATATATTGCGTATACAGAAAATCTGTCCCTCATACTGAAATAAGTAAAAGCACTTGTGACCTTGAACATTCCACAAGGATTAATCCGTGTTTTTATGTCCTTGGGGCAGAAAATCTTGATAATTGGTATTTCATACAATAAAATACAAAGAAAGTAGGGGGACTGAGACATCATCAGTTTGCCAATTTGAAGAACTGTTTGCCAAAAAATTCAAAACCTAAGAAAATTCATAACTTTGCTATTTCTTATCCGATTTTGATGAAATTTTCAGTGTTGTGCTTTTTCGATTTTACTTTATTTTTCTTATAACGCAAACTCCAGCCCGGATGAGTCCTTTAACACCGATCGAAGCATGCTTACTGCGCAAATTGAATCGCTTGGTGATTACATCCTTTTATGCGGCGGTCACAACTCGCCGTACCATCGACGTGCAACTCCCTACGACGGATTCCGTAGAAAATTCGTACAGCGTTTGCACGATTTTTCAGACACGCACGTCGATGGTACAACTCTTTGAAGATTATTCGACATGTCCAATAAATTGCGATTGGATTCTACGATCGACTGCATTGCACGATGCAGGCACATCGCACGCACCTCAAACGTGCCTGCATGGCAAGTGCTTGAATGTCAATCGTGCGATTCTGGTGGGGGTTTGATGTTAAAATTAAAGCACGTTTGATGCACAATCATTGCACAGGCAATGTGCAATGCACGTACGAAGTGGGCAAGATAGACGCAAGACCTACAGTCGTCTTGCCTTCAACGCGCGTCACAAGTGCCTTCATCTTGCGTCGCAGGCAAGTTTCTGACTTCATTGAATTATGGTTGCCAGTGGCACAATGATTATGTAACTTGCAACAAAATAACAAATAGTCATGTGTCGAATTTGAAGGAAAGAGATTGAGAACAAAAATATAAGGCCAATTTTGCATGGGGGGGGGGGGGGGGGGATTGAAATTAATATGCCTCAGGCCTCAAATATAGTGTTGTAATAATGTGAATTTTCTGCACGCATGTAATAGTGGGGTTTGTTATGTCATTCCGTAGGACTAAACTGCCCAAAGTGATATTTGGGTGGATTTGGCTTCTAGAGGGTCCCACTCATCCAAAAATAATGGGGTTCAGATCCCTCCATCATTTCTTGCTGGGCCCTTTTGGGGCGCCATTTTGGCCCAATATATGAATTTTGTGTCTTCCTCCCTAATTCAAAATTATTTCGCCAATTTCACTGTTAAGTTGTCCAGAATTTCAAAGAAATGCATACGGAATAATATTGCATCATCAAAATTTACTTTCTTCACAGTTTAGGGGTCCCAAATGACAGAAGGACTGTGAAAAATGAAGGGCGTAAGTATAAAATTGAGAAAAATGTGGCGTTTTTATTGTATTTCAAGTTAGGATGTCAAAAAAATTAGTTGAAATGGTATTAAACATTGGAATAAATGAAGAACGATTGTCACATACCATTCGATTGCAATTCCGACCTTTTAAAGGTAAAAATATACCCCAATTTAGTCTTTTATCAGATGTTAACGTTACTTTGACAACAGATGGCGACAAACATTTTTGATTTTTTTTTTTTTTTTTTTTTTTTTTTTAAATACTCTTAAATATCAACGTCTGGTCACTCTAAATGCATGGATAATTCAAAAATAAATAAAAGTTTTGAACTAGAGTACTTTTACAAATAATGTTTACTAAACTCGCAGGTTTCGTTTTGTTACAAATGATTTTTGCCGCCCTACACTCATCGCCTACTTGAAATTTCACATAAAAATAACAGGGACGTGGACACTATTTCTTTCATTAAGATGCTACGCCGCCAGTGGCAGATCCAGCGGGGGCGCAGGGGACGCGCACCCCCTATAATTTTAAAACCACTCATTGACTGTACATGTTAAATTTGAAATTTTTCGGCTGCGTCCCCTAACTTTCCAAATTTTTGGGATGAGCCCAAGTATTTTCTTTATCCTTGATCCGCCCGTTCTTGCATGTTAACTCGAAAAGAAAGACAAGAACTTGGTTTAAAATAATTGTATCATCTTTTGCGCATGCCCGCTCCTCAAAATGAGCAAGGAGGTGGGATTCCATCTGGATTTCTAGGCTGAACACCAACATAGGTATTGCCATAGCTCAGTCGGTAGAGTACCAGTCTAACAATCAGGAGGTCTTCGATTCGAATCCCAATGGAATCCTACTTTCTTGTGATCGGGTATGAAATAGAAAGCAAAAAATTTCACTGGGCCCCCTTGATCCGCACTGGACTATTGCTAACGCCAAAATACGAGATAGTTGGGCTGTTAAGACATTAAATCGTGCGAGCTCGTAGAGCGAGTAAATAATTTGATAAAAATGTATTCCTTTTATAAATTGATAACAAATTGGGAGCAAGAAGGCTCAAGGATATGAAGTCCTGCCCCCGAAATATAGCTGAGCGCCAACAAAGATAAAGTACACACAGAAAAAAATAAGTGTCTAAGTGACCCTTTTACAAGAGTCCAGCTCTGTCCCTGAGATGACACTTAAATTGGTTAAAGCAGACTCTTTAATTTGAGTACAACTGACACCTTATTGGGTCTACCTTCTTGACTCCGACTAGAGTCAAACATGTTAGACTCTCTTGAGTGTCACCTCAGGGACAAACGTTCGACCCCCCAAAACCAGAGTTTTAGATGACACCTCGTGGGAGTCTACCTCTTGACTCCATCTGGAGTCAAACATACTGGACTCTCTCCGAGTGTAATCTCAGGGACAAACGTTCGACCCCCAAACCAGAGTTTAGATGACACCTCGTGGGAGTCTACCTTCTTGACTCCATCTGAGTCAACATACTAGACTCTCTTCGAGGTGTCATCTCAGGACAAACGTTCAACCCCCAAACCAGAGTTTAGATGACACCTCGTGGGAGTCCTACCCTTCTTGACTCCAACTGGAGTCAAACATACTGGACCTCTCTCCGAGTGGTATC
>CALNVZ010002331.1:0-14559 GCA_940671915.1 Paracentrotus lividus | reverse complement strand
TAAGCCTTCAAATATGACTGCCTATTTCAGACTGCTTAGTAGGAATAAGCCTTCAGTCAATTAGGCCTTCATTGACTGACTGCTTATTTCGGAATGCCTATTTAGAATTAGCCTTCACAGCCCGTCACCAACCGACTGCTTGTTTTCGACTGCTCACAAGGTTTAACCCTTCATTTGATGGAATTCAAATGTGTATTTGTCCTGTTGACGAACTACTAATTTTCAACTTCAAGAAATCAGAAGAAAAAAAAATAATACAAGCATATACTTAGAATCAAAGGAAGCAAATGAAATGAAATGAAATAAAAATAATATGGAAAACGTTTTGGAAAGCAAGTAATACTTGCTGAAATAAAACTTAAAAGAAAACTACCAAAAGACAATGATCAAATTATCAATTATCATCAACATAAGATATCATAAAGCCCTGTAATAATTGATAATAATGTTGACATAGTTACTATCATATTTGTCTCAAACATTAGTTTCACTGGACATTTAAAAAGTCCACTGTATAGCGTTTCACCATATACAGGCACGTTTTTTTTTTTTTTTGTTGCATGATGACATGAAATACAGTACAGGGACCTCAGTCAATCCAATATCAGCTTTTGTTCCTCCTCAAAATGCATCCTAATATGCTGCTATAACACATATTCTATCATTGTAAGGATTATAACTTACTAATCACAGCTATTCAGCTAACAGAGTTTTCAGTGTGATAAGTTATTTTAAAGGCGATCAGACGCAATAAATTCAAGTTAAAATTAAAATTTGTAGTCGGTGCACTATAAGTTTCTCGTCGAAAGATCCTTCCAGAACTGATATTTTTCCCGCCAATTTTGCTAACTGCCAAACTAGGACCTTCAATAACCCTCGCCTAGCCTTCACTAAGCTTTGACTGCCTAAAAATGCAAGTCGTCAGAAATGTGACTGCTAAGCTTCGTCTCGACTGCCTAGAACGTAAGCCTTCAGAACTATGACTGCCTCTTGAGCTTATGACTGCTATAGACTGCTTACGACTCTTATGGGAAAAATCCAATGACGTGCTTATTTTCTGCAAGACTGCTTATTTAGGCAGTCATATGTCTTCGACGGTTAATACGAAGGCTTTTAAACGTCTATGAAGGGTAATGAAGTGCTCTTCGCCAAATTTGAAGCAGTCAGATGTCTTCGAGGCTTAAGGACTGCTTGATAAGCAGTCATCTTTGGTAAGGGTACTACAAGTTTTTTTTTTTTTTTTTTTTTTTTTTTTTTTTTTAAAGAGCTGAAGATAATATAACTTACTAAAAGTGGCTAAGAGAAAACATGAATTTCCCATTGGCCTGCCCTAAAAGCTCAAGTGCTGTTATTTAAATGAAAAGTAATGAAATAAGCGTGTTTTCTTTTCATACGCCCCTGGATCTCTTTCTCTCTCTATCCCCACTCCCCCTCTCTCTCTCTCTCTTTCTCTCTCTTTCATTCGATACAACCATGCTGAAGCCACGAAAGGTGTTGCCCCCCCCCCACTCAGGAGGTCAACTTACACGTATGCTTGTTCCAGATTTCTCCGGAAAGGGGTATATTCGGGGGCTCAGGTCGTTGAAAAATCTCCGAGATATCATTGAAATAGGGGCCTTTTAGCTTTTTTTCCGTGACCTATTTTTAATTGGGGATAGTTTTCTATTCTTTGAGGAAAAATCCTGTAATATGGGCCTAAATATGGTCTAAAAACTTATGAAAAGGGAATATTTTCCTTGCCCCCCCCCCCTCCAAAAGCTTGTAATAGAGGGTAATTTTGATGCAGCTTCCTCTCAAAAACCCTCTAATAAGGGGCAATTTTGACACAGTTTCCCCGAATGATAGGGGTATCTCTAAAATGGAACGGGCATAAGTGTATGGTGGACCCTCTTGAGTGGGGGGGGGGGGGGCGGGGGTGTTGCCACCTTCTCTCGCTTGAAGTGTATGCCTTTTAGATGTAGCGAAATTTACTTTTGAGTTCATGCCTTTGACTGTCGTCAGTGTCAAATAACAATCGTTAGTTATCTAAGAACATTAAATATGCACACCCACATTTTTTAAGGCTAACGTCGGCAGATTTCTGTTCAGATTTGTGGAAGGACAATTTGGGGAGGGGGGTGGGGTAGCATAAAATGAAATCGGTGTCCTTTCGGCCTTCACCAATATTTGTTACCATTATTTAAATAAGAGTATTTTAATTTACTCTTTACGTATGTATACCATACTCAAGTTTATACTACAGTGTAATTACTTGCTTTTAACCGTATAGACAGGGGCCCTTGAAGAGTAATATTCCTCATTTAAAGGGTCACCTTGTATAAAGAAGATATGAATGAATAAATAAATTAATAAAAAAAAGAGCCATGGGGATAACCCACTTCACTTTGGTCGGACATCCACATATATTTTCATTCTCCTTTTCCCCCCGAGGAGGGGGTGGGGGGTTAAGCACCAAATTCCCGATTTTATGGATTTCACCTATTTTTTTTTGGTTGGGGCGGACCTATGAGCCCCCCCCCCAGGTTCCTCGTTGATAATGGACCCAATTTCATTATTCTTGTGCCGTGACTTTAATTGAATGTGTACGATGTACATGCATTTTACAGAATCGCGTGCACAAGGTCAAAATGTATTATCAATGTATTCTTAATGAAAAGAAAAAAAAGAAAAAAAAAATGCCGCCCCCACACATGGGCTCCATTTCTAAATACAAAACATTAGATGTTGTCGGGTTTTTAATAAATCTCTTTAGAAACTTTTATTATGCTCCCAAAAGTTCAGTAAATCTGTAAAAGAATTGTAAGATTAGCCACGGGCAGTCACAATGTTTTGTACACATACATCTTGTACATGCATATGTATAACACGTATATATGCGGGTTTTCAACATAAATAGACGAAATTTTGATTTGTTTGTATATTACATTCATATATTTAGCGTATTATAACTTTTTTTAAAATAAGTTTTTGCTCAAATTCTTTTTGCAGATGATAGGACATACCAATGGGCAATTTTTCAGGAAGTAACAACTTTCAGCTCTCATTAAAAATTTTAATACATTAGATTAAAAAATATGTAAAAAATTAATTTTTGGAAAAAATTGCAAAAAATGATGGTTTTAAGTACAAAACTGAATTTATTCAATTTCAATTCTCACTAAAGTTAGCATTGTTGTAAATGAAATTTAATACTCTTTCATATGAGACCCAACTCATTGAGTTTAGAGAATTATTTCTAGTCATTTTCTTTAAAATACTATTTTTTGTAAAAAGGGCGGCTTTTTTGGGCGCCCCCGCCTGTAGAGACCCTCGTGTTACTTTACCACCGAGTAGTACACCCTAGCGTTGTTGCTATGGGTACATAGAACCATATTAGATAGGACTACTTTTTAGATCTCGCCAAGTCGGGTCCACACCTCTTGCCTCCTGGGTATAACGCCTGTAATCTCAAACCTTGATTTATCATAACAACTCTATATTTCAGACGCTTTTAGAGGGGGTATGACGGAGGGGGCCTTGGTCAGTCGGGTAAACAAAAAGGGGCCCCCAAAATGAAACAAAAATGGCAAAAATGGGCGTTCTGGGGGTTGACAAACCCTTTTTTTTTCATTCCCCGGGAAATAGGTTGGAGAGCGTCCAAGGTATAGCCAGGGCCTATAAAAGTGATAGTAGGCTAGGGACAAACAATTTCAAGAAATATAAGCCGGAGCAAAAAGATGTGGCTGGATCACACAAAAAATATTCAACCTTCATGAGCAACAGTGTATAGCAAAGTATCTTAATTTCCACACATACAAATACTTCATAGAAATTTATATGCAATAAAAAGAATTTGATAACCAGACTTCTTAGCCAGCGAAGGAAATGTAATAAGAGATACGATTACATGAATTGGTAAACATATAACAATGTCTAAAGAAACTAAACAAGTCAAAAGTATGAGGAAAAGTTTACATTTAAATACAAATCCATTTTTGGTCGCTACAAGATCGTAAGGACCGCGAATAAAAAAAGAAGAAGCGAGAACTAGGACAAACAGAATCATAAAATTAAAGTAGGAGCCAACAACATATATATGCCTGCCGCCAGAATGTACTTTGTACGCATACACCCAACCATGCATGCCAAATACCATGGAGATACTAAGTTAGTATCTCCATGCAAATACATTAATATACATGTACTTTGTATCCGTCATTGGACGATCCGACGTAGTGCAAAACGAGAGCACCCGAATTATCCTCCAATTATCAAAGGACCAAAAATAAGTTAGGTAAGTCATTATATGTGCGTTTTCAATGATGATATCTAGGAGGGATATTTCATTAAAATTGTAACCTAGTTGTAGATTTGAATTAACATAAATAAGCAGAGAAACTGGTTAAAATTAAGCCCGGTTGAAACGCAACGCGTTCAACAGCACCGTGACCGCATTATGGTCTATGTGCAAATGATAATGGCCAGGATTGCGCAAAATAAAATGTCACTATCATGACTATGGCAATCAGTAAGCAATGATAATTATTTTTTTAGTGACATTTTTTTTACAGCTCATTAGGTTACGTCCTCTTACATCTCATATTGTAAAAATCGTTCTATATAGATTAGACCTACATCAACTGCAAGGGATGGTAAATAAATAAATAATTGAACATATGAACGGCACTGTAGTATAATAGATGACGTTATAGTCCAATATACACGGAAAATACAGACTTTTGAAGTCTATATCGAACTAGTAAAAGATATAAAAAATATATTAATTTTAAATTTAAACATATTTAAATATAATTCAAAGCTTAGCAAAATTTGTATTGCAATGAAAAAAAAAAAAAAAAAAAAAAAAAAAAAAAAAAAAAAAAAAAAAAAAAAAAAAAAAAAAAAAAAAAAAAAAGAAAGAAAAGGAAACGCTTGTGTTGAATATGGCACTCCGAACTGATGTTAAACTTGCAATAGAGTTTGATATTATATTGTTTTTAATATCAAATCTCTCTATCACCACTTTGTGCCAATACAAAATCTGAAAAACCACAGATTAAAGTATTATTATTTGATATTTAACAATGTACTTTATTATGTGAAACACAGTGTGCTTCACAGTTAGCTTCACACTTTGGGCGACACTGTCTTCTTTACAGCAGGAATAGTTTGCGCAAATTTCAAAAATAATAAATATATTGTCACACATTTTAGCTTAGATATTTGTGGAAAATGTGTTTCTTTGTATTTAGTGTCTTTAATAGTGTATTTAGTAGTTTATTAATTGATGTAATCATTATTGCACTAATCCTTGTACAGAATGTCTTGCTAGCGCCATTCCAAATTCATGCAGTCTGCGATCTAATTGCTTTACAAACAGCGATGTTCTTTCTTACTCTTTGTCTTTCCTCTTTAACAATGTTACTCATTATCTCTTTGTCTTCTCAACTTCCCTGTCACTCAAATCTCTCTTCTAACTTACTTCTTAAGACTTCTCTCTCAACTTTGCTATCAATCTCTTTCTTCCATGAAGAAAGTAACTTGGCTTTCTCATGTCCTTGCCTCAGTTTCTCTTTGTCCGTCTCTCTCTCTCTCTTACTGTGGGGTCTTGTCCAAGTTTGTTTATGTGGTCAAGGAACTCTCTCCCATTAAAGCCCATTAACCTCTGCGCAATAAACCAACCGCTCCTGTTCATATGTTTTACCTTCAGTTGTCTCTCTCTCTTTTTAAGAAGAGAAGTTTATTTGAGGAGTAACTTATAAGATAGAACCACCCTGTGAATATTTGCAAGCTTCTTTGTTACCCTCTCGAAGAGAATTGTTACTCTCTCGAGAGCGATGTCGATCAGTTAAGCTTTGTCCATCGCCGAGAGAAGTTATCCTAGCAAGACATTCCCAGTTTTATTCGTGCTTGATCGAAATAAAAGTCTGAACTATAATCCTGTTTGAATTCTCTATCTCTCTGTGTGTGAATTGTTCGCCGGCCATCCTTTCAATTAAATTATTACATCCATCTCACGGAGTGGAACAATTAAAACATCATAATATAAAATCCGTTACAATATAGATATTCAACCAACATCTTTTTAAATATTTTTCATAAAATCAACGAAAACTATAACCACCAAATGAAGGGCAAAATTTCAAACTCCACATCGCTACCGTACCTTCGACGTGCAACTCCCTACGACGGATTTCATAGAAAATTTCTACGTCGCACGTACCTACAGGCACGTTGCATGTACGACGTGCAGGAAGTTTTTACAATACTCTTACTAAAGAAACACAGGAATCGCAGAAGTTGACCCAGGACCTATGCATGCAACGCAGGCTACGTTGCATGCACGTTCCACGTAGACTACGGCGAGTTGTGACCGCCGCGTAAATAGTTACGTTGAGTCCCATTTTCTGTTGGTGCTATCATATTTTCACAATATTAATTACTTTTTAAGATATACGTGAACGTGAACTAAGGTCACGCAAGACTTATGGTCACACCATCATACATATTACGTACAATATGACCATCGCTCCTGTGTAAATGAATGGGAGAGCGTATTGATTTAATTGTAAACTCAGAGGGAGAGTCCTATCTATGGCAATCTAATTGGCTTTTCATGTAATACAAAGTATGATTTGAAAATCCAACCCTTATCAAACATGTATCAAACAGAGAATGTGATATTCAGTTTTGCTATCAAATTAGTAATAAACTTTCACTTTGAGATAAAATCAAGCATAACATCTATCATGAAGTCTCCAAATGTTTGACCGTTTTCAGAGAATATTGTAATAAGTTTTAGTTATTCACATCATACAATAAATATGTTATTGTGTACCTAATGTTTCACACGAGTACTGTTCCCTTATTTTTTTTCCTGATTTTATTCGAAGCCAAAAATACACCAATTTATTTAAATTGACCATGTGACCAATAAACTAGGACGCTTGATTCCACAAAGAAAATAATAAAGGATTTTTTTTTTAATCTGATATTAATATAAGAAAATGTTTCCTAATGCGGTGGATAGCAGGTCACGTGGCACGTGCGTGTAACATACTGGTTGTTGCGTTGCATGCAGGTCGCTTGTAGCCGTCATAGGTGGGCCTATTTTTGCGATTCCAAAGTTTTTAGGGAAAAGTAATGTAAAAACCTCTTACGTGTCGTACCTGCAACGTGCGTGTCTAAAAATAAGTAGGTCTATGCATGGGACGTATAGTTATTCTACGAAATGTTTTGTAGAGAGTTGCACGTTGCAAACGCCACCTTTTGTGACCCCAAATAAAGCAACCCGTTATCAAGACATTCTAAACCTCTCACAAAAATGTTTCGCAAGTCGACTTTGGGCCATGATAACTTTTCAGGTACGCTTTAGTTATTCCTGATATTCGTACCATTGGAAAGATAATTTATTCCCCTTTTCATTAATATCCTACTTGTAATGATTATATCATGCTTCAATGCACAGAATATCAGAATATGGAGAAAAGAAAAAAGTCAAATGTTGCAAAATGCATTTATCAAAGCGAAGTTCCGCATCTCGACTTTATGCTTTGATAACTCTCGAGGTATTTTCTAATTTTTTATTGAATTTTAGACCATTGTCACGATAATTTATTCCTCTTTTCAATGACACCCTAATTGTAACGATAGTGTTGTTCCTGCATGGACAGAACACCTGAATGTTAGGACAAGTCAGAAGTTAAATGTTGCAAATTGAATGCCTATTGTGAGTATTATTGTCTGTTGCGAGCAATAACAATGCATTCCGCAACTTTTCACTTTTTACTTTGCATTATATTCGTGAGTTATGTGCATTCAAATATGATGTTACTATTGCAAATAGGGTATCAATAAAAAGAAGAATAAATGAACTTTTTAATGCTATATAAATTGACAATGATTAAATCCCCACATTAAAATGTATCAAGGTTCAGTGTTGTGTTACAGAAATTTAAACTGAAAATTATCTTTCGCTTTGTCATGCATTCAAGTGGTATTGAGGGGTTCTGTGGACACAGGCATGACATCACCCTAACAAATAAGGTATCAATCAAAAGAGGAATAAATCAACTTGACAATGGTATAAAATTCAATAAAAATTAGAAAATATCCCCAAAGTTATTAGGACCTAAAGTGAAGTTGCGGAACTTCAATGTGATCAATAAAAATGCATTTTACAAGATTTGACTTTTTACTTTTCTCCATATTCTGATTTTCTGTGCATTGAAGCATGATATAATCATTACAAATAGAATAACAATCAAAAGGGGAATAAATTATCTTTCCAATGGTATAAAAATCAGGAATAACTAAAGCGTACCTGAAAAGTTATCATTACCCAAAGTCGACTTGAGAAGATTTTTGTGAGGGGTTTATATTCTAACGTTTCCTTATCTTATTTTACCTTTTTTTTTTTGGATCAATATATTTTAGCTTCTTAATGTACCTGTATGCTGTTATACTTGTTTTTGTTTCGATTTGACCTATATTGTAGAATGATTCGTATATTTTAGATACTAAGGGATTATTTGTCAACAATCCTCGTTTGTCCTTTTGAAATTCCTGGATAGAGACCTCATAATTGGCAGGTCGTGGTTTCGATCCCCGGCCTCGTCATATCATGGAGATACTTAGTATCTCCATGCTGCAACCCTGTTTGGCGTTCAACAAGAAAGGGATAAATCAACTTCGAGCTTGCGCTGATCATTGGCTGTCAGGCCCACGATCAATTGGGAAAAACGATTTCCGTTTTGCCTTTGTTTTGGACAGTAAAATCTGGTGCGGAGCGGTTTTTTTTTTTTTTTTTTTTTTTTTTTTTTTGGGGGGGGGGAGCGTTTGCAAGTAGATATGCTAAGATACATTTTTGTGTTTGACAAATACATCACATGGGTATTCTTACAATTGTGTGAAAGCTGCAATTTCTGCTTGAAAGTCAAATTTTCGTTCAATAAATTTCAGTCATGCATATAAATATTTTTTTTTATTCAGTCATACGTCTGAGTTTTATTGAAACAATATACACTGCCGTTTGAGTCTGGTGAGGGGTAACACAAAAAAGTTGGGTTGGATCTCTAGTTTGTTAAATTTCATTAACAATATTATTATCATAAGTTATGTTATCATTATTTAATTGATTGTATAAATAAAGAATAATCTATTCTCTGTAACCCGATTCAAACATTTTGCAGGGCAGCATCGTGATAACGCAGCCTCGACGAGTACAATGGCAGCGGCATCTAGTGTTAAGAGGTATGTATATGAAGAGCTCATTTCCAAAAGGTACTACATCCATTTTCCATCAAAATGCATTTTTTTTTTTTGCATTAATCTACTTATTTTTAGCACCTCTACACACTGTTACAAACAGAAACATGAATTTTCAATGGGAAGGGTGAAAAAAAAAATTATTTCAAAAGTCATATCATTTCCAAAAGGTACTACATCCATTTCAGTTCGTTTCCAAAAGGTACTACATCCACTTTTATGTAGTCCCATGTATTTGTTTTTATTGCGTGTAAATAGTGCGAGGTTGGCTGGGTTCGCCAGAGCATTAGTGAAAATTTGAAAATTTATTTACTCAATTAAATGTTGTTGTTTTTTTAAACATGGCATCTATTTAAAGCAATATGAAATAGTACAAAATGTTCCTTTTTGAACAAAAAAATTGCTGAGATACATGGCAATTTACATACTCTGAGACATTTCGTTTCCAAAAGGTACTACATCCATCAGAACAAAAAATTAAAAATTCGTTTACAGAAAAAATTGCAGACCTAGATTTTTGTTAGACTGGTTCCCCTTTAGCATCATAGAGTAGAACAATCTGTAAAAGTTTTATTCCAAACAGACACTCCTATCAATGAAAAATAAGAAAAACGTTTTTTTATCCGATTTCACAAATATGGATGTAGTACCTTTTGGAAATGACCTCTTCATATAACCTCACTTGCCATAATTAAGTATTGCAAAATAGCTGAAATTGGGCCATTTTTCAATTTTACATATTTTTTAATATGTTGTTATATTTTATTCATGGTCAAAATGTTTTCGATCATTATATCCTGAAACGGAAGACTTGTTCTTTACCCCTCATAAAAACATTAAATTTCGAGACCCAATCGTCGGGACAATTAACCCCCATGAATCATGAAAATGTTCGCCAAAACCTATCTGACTTGATTAATTGATTTTATTTGTCAAGTGCAAAAAGTGCAATAAACGATAAAATGATCAAATGTTCGATACACTTAAACCTGGTGTATAGCTTTGGTAAAAAAAGAAAAGAAAAAGGAATCAGCATAAAACCGATTAAATATAGTCCCATGTTGTTCACATTGCACTAAAAGATATGTGTTAGAGATTTTGTGATATTTATTTTACGATTTCCGGTGAATTTCAGTGAAATGTTTGAACCCAAACATAATGTAACGGTTTATGAGACCTTTGCTGGGGTGTCCCGTCCCCTGAACTTTCCGCGTGAACGGAGCGTAACAAGAGAATCCCAAGTGGTTTTCCATGTGAACACCTAGTGCATGCTGAGATGAGACGGATTCCCGACTTATCTTTTTATATACTTATATCGTGAAATAAAGACACTAAAACGAGATTTCATGTTATATAACTTTCTTTATTATAGTTACAGGATTCATATTATCTAACTATGAATACAAATTAAATACTATACACCAGCTTCAAAGGATAGCCCATGGAAGCCAAAAAAAAAAAAAAAAGTATTTCCAATGGCATAATATCAAATATTTTGATTATTTGCGTTCTAATTTCTAATTTGATAATTATACCGTATGATTAAGCATCTGTACATTAGCATAGTTGAATAAGCATTGTATTAAAACAAAACACAAAAATCGTGCGGTCAGTCCCCCCATAGACCATGTATTAAAAATGTTTTACCAAATGCAAATAAATGTAAAATGGCAATTACATACCTGGTGATAACTATGGCACGCCAGAATGGAAACAATTATTATTACATTTCACTCTAAGAAATATATATTTCTCTTTTACAAAACCATTTCACTCCAAGACATATACATTTCTCTTTTACAAATTCATTTCAATCTACTTTAAAAATATGTTTCACTAAAATATTTACATGTCCCTTTAAAGAAAATATATTTCATGTTAAAAAAAAATAAACAGATAGATTTATAAATGTTTCACTTTCACAAAATATATATGTTTCACTTTTCAAAAATATACGTTTTGCTTTTCACAAAATATATATTTTATTAAAAAAAAATATATGTTTCACTTTTCAAAAAAATATCTATTTCTCTTTTGTAAACAAAAATAAATTTCACTTCTCACAAATGCGACACGATCACAAAAATATACTCCACAAATCTCACTGATCAGTTACGAAGGAATGAAACCCTTCTTGAATAATAATTCCTATATCGCAGTGACATTTCACTCGATTAAAAAAACTATACGTTTCATTCTATCAAAAAATATATATGCCTCATTTTTCTTGGTCGAAAGGCGGCGCTGCGTATAGCAGGACGCGCGGGTTGATGGCCACATTATGTAGCTCCCTGTGTCATTTTGCATCCCAAATACTTAGCCATCACTGCCGTAAAGCATGCATGAACAAAAAAAAAAAAACAAAAAAAAACAAAAAACGATTTAATAGCTAATAATTGATTAGTCCACTTTATTTCAGTTTGTAAGCAATAATAGAAAACAGATCAATACCGGTAACTAGAAATGTCTGCTATAACAGTTTCCTTGGAGTTCTTTTCATTAGTCCATCATGTTTTGTGCTCACAATATGATTTTTTTTAAAAGCAAACAAACAGATCAAACAGTAAATGTCCTCAAATACATTCACTTGCGGATAATTCATGATATATTTGAATTGTTATACAGAAACGCATGCCCATACCTGACTAAGTAAAGTCGCGCGTCCTGGTATACGCAGCTCCGCCTTTCGACCGAGAAAAATGAGGCAAATATATATATTTTTTTTGATAGAGTGATACGTTTATTTTTTTTAATCGAGTGAAAGGTTACTGCGATAGAATAATTTGTATACTGTGCGTTCGTACACGCATCTCGCACGTACAGTGTAAACATACACGAATTTGTAACGTATGCGTGGAAAGCTAATGCCTTCGTAACTGATCAGTGAGATTTGTGAAATATATTTTTGTGATCGTGTCGCATAGGTTTTGTGAGAAGTAAAATTTATTTTTGTTTACAAAAGAGAATAGATATTTTTTTGAAAAGGGAAATATATTTTTGTGAAAAGTGAAACATATTTTTGTGAAAAGTGGAATGTATTTATTTATTTTTTTTTTTACAAAAGAAATATATTTTCGTTAAAAGATAAATATAATTTTGTTTAAAGAGAAATACATCTTTGTTGAAAGAGGAATATATTATTGTGTAAAGAGAAATATATTAAGTGAAACAAATATTTGCAAGTAAAGCATATATTATTTGAAAAGTGAAACATGTATATTTTTTGAAAAATAAAATATATATTTTGTGAAAAGTAAAACGTATTTACTTCAAAGGGACATGTATATATCTTAGTGAAACATATTTTTAAAGTAGAGTGAAATGAATTTTTAAAAGAGAAATGTATATTTCTTGGAGTAAAATGGTTTTTGTAAAAGAGAAATATATATTTCGTAGAGTGAAATGTAATAATAATTGTTTCCCTCTGGCGTGCCATAGATAACTCATTGTTTAAAATTGTAAAGAACTTAATGAAGATCATTACCTAAATAGTAAACTCTTGCGCACGAAATTCTTGAAATGACGTGAACGTAATTGTATTGAGCCAAAAAAAAGTTATTTTAATGTGTTAATTATTTGCGCATGCGTTTTTCCATTATGACAACGTTTACATTGACATTAAAGTTGCGCGATAACTTGAAGTTTCATGTCAAGTGATATGTAATATCAGTAATTATTATTCAGAAAGTTATTAGAGATAATAAAATGGCGTCTAGATGACGTCACGAGATTGAGATTGGAAATAAGGGCTCAAACTTTATGATTAACTATCATTTATAAAAATTTGAAATTTGATTTTGTTTTAGAGTTATCATGTACACAAGAATTGTACCCCACCCCCCCAAAAAAAAACAAAAACAAACAAACAAACAAACAAACAAACAAAAACAAAAACAAGAAATGTCTACGATATTTTGACACGTCTATTGCTTCGCATTTGATTATAATAATTTATTTCTTTTTACATGCGATGGATCATTTTGCTATTTTTTCTCCAACAGAAGTGAAGTAACAAGTAAGCAGATCACTCGGCTATCAGAACTTCTACCTGCCGATAAATACAGCAAATTGGGCAATATTTTGGGCATTGAATACGCCTCCCAACAGAAAATACTGAAAGAAAAGCAAATGGGCTACACAGTTGCTTTTGAAACAATGTTGCAGCGGTGGAAGGATTCATCGGTCGGATACATCGATGATCTTGACAAAGCTTTGAAAGCAGTAGAACTTGGAGGACTGATCAACAAATATAAACTGTAACCGATAGTTTCGATTCATCTTGGTACTTCTTTGTGGAATTGAAAAAGTCTCATTTTTATATTGTAGAGTAATCTGCTTATAATTGAAAATAATGTTTAACGATTGAGCCTGTACCCCGTTCTGGATGGAAAATTATGAACGTATGCCTAAATTTTTGTAGAAATCAATAACTGGGGACAATGAAAGAAACAAAAATTGATTATCTGGAATGTAGGTGCAAGTTTAGATGTATGTGCTTATAATCATTATGTGTAGACATTTTTTGAAATTTTTCTTTTCGTAAAAGCGATTTGGGCCTAAAGCGCGGTAGAAAATGTTAAATACTATTATCATCAAAAAAAGTTAAGAATATTGTTGCTTTAGTTTATAACATACTCCCCCTCTAATATACCGTAAACCATACAAAGCGTGTATTTTTAGTATTGAATTGATCAACATTAGAATGGCTTGTTCACTTTATCATGATATTTGAAAAAGCAGTTCATAATTATCTTACATTTAATATAGTATTTTTCCTCATAATTATTGTATATTTCATTGTTCAGTGACAGTTTGATTCCTAGTTTGAAAAGCTAAGTAACCCGTTTTTTGTAACATTTAAATATTCATGTATTAAATTAATGAATATTTTTACAAGGGTAAACCAATTAAATTAAAATTTACCAAAATATGTTAAACAAATAAAGGTGCGTGAATACGAACACTAGACCAAATGTATATTACTCATTACCTAAACTTCGAATAAGCATATTTTCTGTGCAATTAAAAGTGAGCTACATTTGGATCTTACTACATTTTATCCTACTGTAAGTTCATCAGTAGCTGTTACTGATATCATGAACTACTTCAGATGCATTTATGAATTTGTCTATGGTTATATATATGATAAATTAACAAAAAAATTACATTTTCTGGAATAGCTGTGGATGATAAACAGCTAAAGATCAGATCAAACAAATTTCTATTGTTTCTTTTTTTTTTAGATTAGAATGGATTATTTATAGAACAGAACAGAATACATCAAATGATATAATTTCTTTTATCGGCAAAAAA
>CALNVZ010002329.1:6931-23769 GCA_940671915.1 Paracentrotus lividus | reverse complement strand
GAATGAGAAACTTAATTAAATTTATATTTCTATTGTAAATGCACAAATGTGACTCATCATATCAAACTCAGACACAAGTCGCCAGAAAAGTGTCAAAGATTGCAACAAAACAATCCATTTTTAAAGGCTTTCCCCTTATCATTTCAATTCAATTTGTTTTACAGAGCATACAACAAACATTGAATATTCAGAAAATCAAAAAAATATTTTCCCCCACATAAGACAATTTTTATAATTTTGCCGATATCCTCGACACTATGCTGAATTTCCTTGGCGACTTGTGTCTGATTTCGATGTGATGCATCACAAAATAGTATGTCCATGCTGGTTTTGCAGGATATGAGTTATTTCCAGATTCACTATCACACATTCATGTTTGATGCTCATGATCCAGGCTCTGAATATAGAGACCTTCACATATATTAGTGATTAATCATTCTGATAAAGAATGAATTATCCACTACACTAAAGATTACTTATGAAAAATGAATAAGACTAAATAATAATAGAAAATGTGAGAAGATAGATACATGTAGATACATGTACATAGGGGAGACCGGGGATTGAAGTTACACTTGTCAGTTGTTGCAGTTCTCAGTGTGCTAAGTTGGAACAAGAGAGTTCGTGCTTACTGGCATCTATATAAAGCCTACACATAGCTGTGATGAACTGCCGGTCGTAAGGTTTCTCTGTTGTTTTATTAGAAAGTGAATCAACAGAAACCATTTTTTACAGTTCCAAGTGATTTTTAGACAAAAATTAAAACTTGTAATAGTTCTTACATACTAGCACGAGGAGCCGACACTTTATTCTCATTATATTTTATAACAATAGATTCTTAATACATAATACATAGTACATACAATAATGTTATGCATAACAATATCATAAAACGAGATTGATCAAATCTCCAGAACTTCTAAGTTCTATTCTGAGGAACCAACTGTTAGATAGATAGTTAGATAGTTAAATACAATTAAATCAAAGATTTAGTGATTTCCTTTTTATATTTTCTGAAAAAGAAAACGTCCATGCTAGTATGCTTGCAAAGCTAGAATGAACCTTCCTACTCTTTCGAACATGCCTCAACTCGCGCCCAATTCCATTTACCTTTTCAAATGCAAATAACAACTATTTGACGTATTTCACCGCCAGCTGAAATATATTCTGACTTCCGTTATACACTTAAATACGTTTAAACAAGATTTACGTGCTAAACTCCGTAACGCACGTAAATAAATGTTCACACTCCATTGACGTTAATAACGTCCAAATACACTCTTACAAGAAACTTCTTACTTTAAGAAACACACAAAATACTACTTATTTTGGGAGAAGCTTGCCGATCTACTAGGCTACCACAAAGAAGGGCGTGCTTTGATTCATATTTAACTATTAAAATAAATGATCGTTACATAAATTATCTTAATTTGAACGTGAAGTTGAAATCCTCGGTAATTAATTGCACTCCTATTTCCATGATTGGCGAACCTATGCCAAGCGTTAAACATATCTTATTTCAGATAAAAGAAAAGCGGTGAATTAATCAATGTGTTAATTGTCACGCAACGTAGAAATACAAACACAATTTTTGAAAATTGTCATTGTGTCCTTTATGTACTTAACGATTTGTAACATACGTAATGCAAATGCTGTAAAACTCCTCAATGTTACCATTACATGTCAATCTTACATGGACCTCATCTATATAAACTGTTATTTAAAACGATTCCATCTTTTTCCAAAATGTTTGTGCTAAGCAAAAGGATTCATAGATTCGTTATGAAAAAAAAGGAACATCTCGAATATCCTCAGAACACCCGAAGGCCTATACATTTCGTTAACATTCAAGTGTCATTGTCAGTATAGGTTTCAACAATGACAATTTACTAAAATAAGCTTTAAAAATATATCCATGACATATTTTCACCCTGATCTTACATTTTCCGTCTACTACCCTACCTAGATAGAATTAACATTTATATTCAAATTCCCTTCAACGAGCGTAATCAATTATCGCAATCTACAAATTCCCTCTTGATATCCTATTCATATTGTATGATTTATATAAGTGTATATGATTTATGGTGCAAACCATAACTTTATTTTCAGTGTCATCATAGTCATGACTATAATAAGCAGCATTGATTACTATTATTACTTAATCTGCTTCACAACAGAACGCCCTTTCACGCTAAAATTAGAATTTTCCCTGTCTTCTTCTTTTCGAGTCTTTTCTCTCATGTTAATGTCTGATTGTGTCAAACATGTATTCAACCATATCCTCTATAATGTTAATAACTGGTGTGTTTATATAGCAGCAGTTTCCAATTAAACTATACATTATAAACATGTAAAGATTTTTGAGATCACATTCGAATCTTCCGATAAAATCTATTCTACTCTTCCAGGCTGGATACAAAAACATTTTCTTGTACTTTACCGACTACTGACTATCCTCCATCTTTAACTTTGAAACTTTATCTATATTAAATTTTCTACTTTAATTTTCTCTCAAAATGCAAAGCAATAAGGACGTGACAGATTCGATTGTCCACCCACAATACTCGAAATGGATTATTCATATTCTCTATAGTAAGAATCTTTCAAAGACTTATTTTGAAATAATTTTACTTTAAACATCTGGATATAGGTTTAATCCTTCATATTGTTAGGAACAATTGACTCTCTGATGATCCATAACTTAATGACATATATTTCCAAGCGTTAAATCGTCACTTATAATGGTTAATAAAATTATGACATCTCAGATGCCCGAGAGTTTCAACAAACTTCCAGCCCTTCCAGGCGATTACCTCATTGTTCATATCATGCACCTTAGCATACAGACTCGCCATCCAGGCTGTCACCACGTTGTTCATAGCGTTTTCATTAGAATACATACCTCAGATGTCCCGACTACAATGTTCATCATGTTCATTGCATGTACATTAGCATACATACCTCTGATGTCCCGAGTCCTAATAGCATGAATAGACTTGGCCTTACATGCTATCACTATACGTTGTTCAGAATAATGTTGTTAACCATGTTAACTATACTAATCTCAACAGACCAGCCCTTCAAGGCTGTCATATAACTTGTTGCCTCGAGTCCTACCAGACTTGCCACAACCAGGCTATCACCACATTGTTCATATCATGCCCATTGGCTGTCTTTTTAATATACATGTCCAAGTCTCAACAAACTTGTCCTTCCAGACTATCATCTCATTGTAAATTAATTAAAACTAATTCACAATACTATCGTTATTCTCAAAATGAACATTTAAGTATCTGGTGAAGTCCTGTCATAAACATTATTCATTCATCTTTTAGTGCACGAAAAAACTTGCTATTACAAGCTTTATACATCTAATCTCCTTGTTATTTTCAATAGGCTAACTTAACTGATTCTATCAAGGAAAAATCCTATAATACTGAACATGTTTGTTCTTCTTGTATAGTAATATTTAGAGCGAAATCAATTTTTCAATTCAATTTCAATTTCAATTTATTTTCTCATAAAAAATCCATAAGATATACAATAAATACAAACAGTCAAATTCACAAATGAAAAAGCAAAACACAAAATACATTGAATTAAATAATGAGAGGGACAGCAAGAAAGGAACGAGCCTTGTAATAGCTGACCCTATAACATAATTATATAGTAATTTCATACACAACAATAACAACAACCAACAAATAAACTTAACTACAACGTAAAGGGAGGGGGTATGCTATAATGCCTAAAAAAATTAAATAAACACACTTGATGAATATTTATTTAAAATGAATTTCCTAGATTTTGACTTAAAAATTTAATGAGACTGATTGCTTGATATTTATAGTAATTGAATTCCAAATTTGAGGTCCTTGAAATAAAGATTGAGTTTTTAAAGATGAGAGCCTTGGTTTTGGTAAATGAAAATCATTTGCATTTCTTGTATTATATCCATGAAATTCATTATTGAACTTAAAGAATGTTTTGATATAATCTGGCAAGAGTTTATTGTTACATAAATACATAAATAATAAGAACTTGAAATACATGCATTCATTAATCTCAGTACACCTAATTCAATAAATAGAGAATTGGTATGGCAAGGTAAGGGGCATGAGACATAATTCGTATTGCACCGTTTTTGTAATATATATATTATGATGTGACTGCTACTTGCACTTCCCAGGCAAGAAACCGTAATTAAGGTATGGGTATACCAATGGCATAATACATTAGTTTTAAAATCTCCTTAGGAAATGATCGTAAACGATACTAATTCTATATTTTTGCGCAGCTTATTGCACATACTGTACATGTGATTTTTCCATGTAACTTATGATCTATTGTTATGCCTAAAAATTTCACTGACGTTACACACTTAATATCTGTATTGCACATTCTAACCGGAAGATTGACAGGTATAAATAAATTACTAAAAATCATATAATTTGTTTTTGTAAGATTAATTATCATTTTGTTTGCAAAAACCACTCAGATATTAATTCAAGTTCGGAATTGAATAAATTGTGTAAAACTGATAGTTTGAGTGAGTAAAAACAGGCTAGTGTCGTCGGCAAACATAATACAATGCAATAATTTGGATACTTTACAAAGGTCATTAAAAAAGAAAGAAACAATAGCGGCCTAAAATAGAACCCTGGGGAACCCACATGAGATGGTCTTTTGCTGTGATTTGCATTTGGATATTTCGACATATTGTTTTCTGTTTGATAAATAACTTTGAAATGATTTAATATACAATACCTTTATGCATACAATTCAAGTTTTTTCAATAATATAGTGTGATCAACTGTATCAAAAGCCTTCTTCAATCTAAAAACATTGCAATCATATTTCTTATTATCAGAGTATTAACAACAGTGTGAACAAATCAATAAGAGCCGAAGATGTTGAGTGGCCTGGTCGAAAACCATATTGATTTAAAGATAATATATTGCACTTATTTATAAAATCAATATATCTATATTACATACATTTTTCTAAAATTTTTGAAAAATTGGCAAGACTGAATAGGTCTGTAATTTGAAACATTTTCACTTGGACCACATTTATATACAGGACACAACGAGCAATCTTTAATTCATCAGGAAATATACCTAGGTCTATACATTGATTGAATATTGCACAAGAGGTTGGCAAAAAATATGTATTGATTTCTTTATAACTTAAACTTATTTATCATACCCAGGACTGCAATCACTTTTTATGTTTGACACAATATCAATGATCTCAGTACATGTAATTGGTTTAAAAATAAAAGTTTTAGGATTTCTGTCCAAATAACGAAAGAATTCAATTTAAATTATTGCCTGATCAATAATATTCAATTCAGTGCAATATTGATAAATATTCATTAAATACATTGCAAATTTCAGAGGTATCATGTAATACCAGATCTATTAGATTTCAAAAAATCAATATTGCACTTTTTATTTGTACGGCCCTTGCACAATCAATTACTATGTTCCAAGTTTTTTTCATATTCTCTTTGGCTGTTGCACACTTCCTTGAAATATTTTTTTCTTAGCTTGTTTAATCATATTATACGACTTTATTTCGCATTTTCTGTACACTTCTTTTCGATATGGTGTGTGGATTCTTAAATAAGTCGATATAAGCGACATTTTTTCTTCGACAATTTACGAATATCATAATTGATCCATGGTTTATTTTTTCTAGGTTTTTTCTTTAAATATTCAAGGGAAAGCATAGGTTATATACATTTAATTTCTCTAAAAATTGCACATAATTTACATTTGGATTGTTATTGTGGCAAGACAATTGACCATTTGAAGGGATCTCAAGAAACACTTAATACTATTATCATTGATTATTCGAAGTGGTTTGTCTACAATTTGCTGAGCTTGGTTTTCACACCAACTGATAGAGTATACAGGTAAATGATCACTGATGTCAGTTATGAATATTCTGATTCAACTTTGTCTATATCATTAGTGATTATATTATCATTTAAAGAAATTGTGTCATCTGTTATTCTGGTAGGATGGTCATCAACGGTACATATGATATGATAATAATAAATTAATAAAATTATCAACATAGTGCACTTTACCCACATTTAATAAATTATATTTGTAATCACCTGATAAATAGATCATTTTATTTTCATTATTTACAATGCTTAAAATATCTGACAATTATTCTCTAAAAACTCATCAATTGACTGTCCGGAGGCCTATAGATTGAACCAACAATAATACCAGAATTATGATTGACAATTTCAAATACACTTTCGATACAACTATCATTCTGTTCAAGTCGGGACGTCTTATATATTGCAGCATTATTATTTACAAAATTCGCAACTCCTCCCCTCTTTCTTGACAAGCGACTAACACCTTCAAATTTATAACCATCTACATTACACAGCGGGTGTATAGTATGCTCCTGGAACCAGGTTTCCGTAACACAAAGTACTGAGGTTAAGTTTCACACTGTTTAAAAATAAAATAATATTATCAAAATTATTTAGAAGACTTCTTGAATTCAATGGATACATAAAAATGGATTTGCAGATTTTGTTTTACTCTCAGTGTATGTGTTAACTCATCAGGTGTGAAATATTTCTTACAAGGAGGAATTCAAATTATCAAGCGACAGAAATTCATGAAGGTTTTAAGTCATGGTTGCAATTGTTTAGGCATTCTCTCAAATGGTTACAAGTAAATTTAACATCAACAAAATGTAAAAAAAAAGAACATCAATATACAAGGGTATACAGAGAAACACATGTATGCACATAATAGATAAAGACGAAATCAATTATTGTATGAAAATAACAGGGTATTTAGTAAAACTTTGGAGTGTCGTTATAAAGAGCATAATTGAATAATATTGCGAATTTTTTCAGGTAAGGCAAATTCTTAAATATAATAACAAATGCAAGTAAAGTTAAAGTTATTAAAAAAAAACAAAAAAACTTGAAACAGACAGTAATTAATCAATTTCCATTCAAGATACTTAAAAATGTGTAAACTGATGCATAAAACAGAAGATTGGAAGAATGGAAGGTAAAAACAGGGGTAGCATTTTATTACAGTGATTTCAAGTCTTCATTGCACGTAATTACACACTTCTTGCTGTCGGCATCAGTTGGTTGCACGAAAATGTGAACGTAATGAAATACTTTCCATTTTTGACACTTCCGAGATCTCAGCTTTTGATACAATACATTTGTCAGGATTCGTCGTAATTCAAATCAAAATTAAGATTTAAAAGAAAAAATTTCCTGTTGGAGATTAGCTAATTTGGCTATAACACACATTTCCCATAGACCTCAGCCCGAATATATTCGGGCTCAGTCCCCAATGGATTAATACGTCATCATTTTCTTTCCATAGGCCTACACTCCATATTCCTTACATTTTATCATTTTATTAAATTCTTTTACAAAACTAAAACTATAATGTCTGAATTTTCAACAACAAAAACTGCTTATGGCCCTATACCGTTCTTATCATCACAAAGCACAGTCATATTTACCAGTTTGACAATATAATAACAAAACTTGGTTGCTCCTGATAGTTAGCAATCTAATTTTGGAAACTTTTTTTTTTTTTTTTTACCAAATTCACAAAAAGAAATTTAATAATAATAATAATAATAATAATAATAATAATAATAATAATAATAATTCTTAATTTATAAAGCGCAACTTCTCTACCTAAATGAGGCACCCAAGGCGCACAGAAACATGATACTTATGTAGGGTTTATGTAACCCGCTTGATGTTGTAAATTTAATTTCAATAACCCAGCATTTGAAACATTTACTTAACAAGCCTGATTTTCTTTTCTAAAGTGACTGCGTCATCAATTATTTGAATTATTTAGACCAATAATTCTAACTATTTTAACAAAATCACTATGAAAAAACGCGGGTCCATGATTGATATTAATCCGATTTTAGCTGAAATATTTTACTTGGAAATAAGGACTTGCCTGTTCTCTGAAAACTATCTCTTCAATGATGAAATCAAATTCGTCTTGTGCTGCCCGACATGAACAGAGTAACTATATGGTAATGTGCTCCAGAAATCTCCAATCCTCTCTCTCCTTGTTGCAATCTGTTTTGAGTTACACTTTTGATGTGCGTCTTCTGGAGCTGCATAAGTCCATGAGTTAATTGACGAGGTGACTGCTCCACACTGTATTACGGACGGTGATATTACTCATGTGACAGAATGTTTTGTCTTTGAAGAGTTTGAATTATCTGTCTTATCAGCCACGTGTCCATGACGCAATATACTTGCCAAACATACTTGCTGAATACTCAACATCTCTGACTGTGAGAATCCTCTTTTCATCGAAAGTTGTTGAAGGAATATAACCATGATAACCTGCCAGAAACAAAACAGAAAGAAATTATATCAAAATCTTAGTTTCTTATTCCTTTAGGTTCAAAGAAATGGGTTTATCGATATAATTTGACCTCAGCGAATATCAAAAGAACAGTTTTCAAACATCTCCATGTGACATGTGTGACGTAAAGACAATCTACAAAACGACCAAAGAGAAACGAAAAATTCCCGTGAATGAACTGACAATGAAATTCTGTACACTCCTCTCTCTGTCTCACCATCTTTCTTTCTTTTTGACTCTATCTTTCAACTTAACAAATGAATAAACCATTCATAGTCATATTGATATAAAAGTACACTTATCTGAAATTGTAACCCGTCTTTCTTTGGCTTCATGTTGTCCGGTGCCCATACGTTTGAATTGACCGCCTTTCTTTCATACCTCGCATTCGGGCTGAAATTAATTCTGATAATATCTGATTTCTGCTTTAGCTGTGACATCTTCCAAGTTAAAGTT
Organism: Paracentrotus lividus; assembly: GCA_940671915.1. Classification (NCBI taxonomy): domain Eukaryota; kingdom Metazoa; phylum Echinodermata; class Echinoidea; order Camarodonta; family Echinidae; genus Paracentrotus; species Paracentrotus lividus. The sequence continues at coordinate 14,905 of CALNVZ010002329.1, read as the reverse complement.
GAGGAATATAAATTCAAACTCAGAGAAGTCTTTATCGTGCATTCTGGATATTTGATGTTGTACGCAGTTCAAATTAAATTGGCTCAAAGAAAACGTCATGCTAGTATGCTGCAAAGCTAGAATGAAACTTCCTACTCTTTCGAACACGCTCAACTCGCCCAAATTCCATTTACCCTTTCAAATGCAAATAACAACTATTTGACGTATTTCACCGCCAGCTGAAATACATTCTGACTTCCATTATACACCTTAAATACGTTTAAACAAGATTTTAACGTGCTATACTCCGTAGGCGCATGTAAATAAATTTTCTACCCTACAGACCAAAAACTTTTAAGAGGGAGGGGTTGTAACGTTCAGCGGGACCCTAATTCAGTGGCCTATGACCAAGTTGATGCAAGCATGTCTCATTTTAAAGCTGAAGAGTTACTTGATATTTCAATTAGACAAATCACAAGAATAAATATGTATTTGAATAACTGATCTTTAAAATTTGGTTACCTTTTCAAAAACACATCCTATATAGCACATGTTATAGCGTAAAGTTACGCTCAGAAAGATATCCTTAGAATAAGAACATATTGAATATGGAAATATGTGCAGACATCCTCTAAAAAGGTGGGGTAGGTTCGCCCACGCTTGAATTTGGTGCAATATGTCCGCATCGACACAGAGCTGTCAACATGCTGTTGCACATATCTTTTGAGTTTTCTACATCTTGTCAGACCAAAACTATGATTATCTTGGATAGATAAGGAGCAAAGGGTAAGAATTATGCCATTATTACATCCAATTTTCCCCATTCGTCCCCTAGAGCCAATGTAAAGCTCATACATGTACATGTATCTCAACTAGTGATAATCATATCCGTTCCCAACCAAAAGCTATTGTAGTAATAATTTTTTCCAATGGTTTTGGAAGCAAGCAAATATAAATTTATGTATTATCATGTAATATGAGACTAGAATATATAAGCATACAAAATAAATATGAGATATACCGAGTGAGTCAAAAAAAAATTTACACCTAAGAAAATGTCAATAAAAAGAAAACCAATTTTATAAACAAATTATTCTATATATTCTGAAAGAGTACTCCCCCGCATCTTCTGGTAACATTTTTGTGTGGTATGTCTTTACGCTTGGATGAACACGACGCATTGTTTGCGAACATGTCAATTTCGAATTGTGCCGGAATGGGAGTAAAATCAAAACAACAAAAAGCTAGAAAAAAGCAACTTCATTCTGATTAAAACAGCATAACTTTTTAAGAAAATGTCCTTCGCTAATAACTTGGCAGGGGTGTTGTTACACATATGGACTACATTTTGTATGAAAATTGAGATTGACTCGTGAAGTATGCAATGAATTGAGTACACATTAAAGAGTAAATTGCCACTGACAGACCAAAAAAAGGCGCTCTTAATACTTTAGTCAGAAGCAGTTGTCATCTACTTCAAAAAATTGTGGCTAAGTTTTGATTTTTCACTTTTATCTGTTTAGTGACATATGAGGAACAACTTCAACTTGGGTGGTCAAATTTCTAATGGCCATCTTGACCCGCTGCAGGGGTCAAATAGGGTCAATATGGGTCAATTTTTGAAAATACCCGATATGATAAATGACACACCAAACTGTTTGTCTTGTTATACTGAACAAAAAAGTATACATAGTCTATGTTTGACCTCGTCGTTAAGAAGTTATTGCTTCTAAGGTCAAAAGGTCAACGAAACTTTCATTTGACCACAAAATACACTAAAATCTATAGGGAAGGATCAATATTCATGTTTTTTTCTGACTATTTCATAATTGTAATTTGGAATTAGTAAACAGAGTTAGAAGAGCTCTATTATTCAGTGAACAAGGGCCAAAATAATGTCATTTGGGGTCATGACTCACTTCAAATACCCTAACAGAGCAAGGAAGCTCTTGTTAATTTGATTTGGGGTTTCTTTGTCTGTGTGGTGTGCATGTGTGCCAATTAAAATGTGTTGATATGATATTAAGTAAGTGAACAACTAGAGTTATCATTATGATTTGGAAACCATATCAATAGTAACTGTTGTCAGGGTCATCATGGTCCTGGGAAAGGGCATTTTCGTTCTGGGTAAAAGACAGTCATGATGGCATTATAGGCGTAAGAGGGTGAGCTAAGACAACATAATCCATAGTAATTTGTGTAAATGTTGCATGCAGTAGCTGCTGGCAGCCACAATGTCATAAAACTGATTGCTTTGTTTTGTTGTTGTTGTTGTTGTTTATGTTTTTGTTTTTTTGCCCTCCAATACACAAACCTTGTGGGGGCTTTTTTACTAGGTTGGGTAAGTGTTGTTGGCACACACAGCATGGATGCATGGGACATCTTAAGAATCTACATTTGGACGCAGAGTCGTGATCTTTGTCCAAATCTGAATCAAGGCAGACTGGATTTGTTATTCTGCTTGGTCAAACGTTACAGGGCAGTGCCAAGCTTGATACATCAAAATAAGCAGTTGCCCTATCATCGTGTACATTGTGGAGAGATGATGGAAGAGCATCTGGATGCTGAAGTCCAGAAAGATGTATGCCTGATATACTTAGCCTGGATCGTATATGACCCTTATCTGGTATGCACTCCAACTTTTTTGCTCCCTTCTGCTAAATTGATACAAAGGGTGTATTCTAATACAAGTAGCTGATTCGCAAGTCATTGGAAGAAACTTCAAAAGACATTTCTTCCTTTAACTGTGCATGATCGATTGAAAGATGGTGATAGAAGACAGATGCAGGTTCTGCACCAGTATGTTCATGGGAAGGAACTATGACATTTTCCATTTTATCAATAAGTACAAAGGTTTTTACAGTATAATGGGCATGTATACTAGTCGAACCTCTTCCTTCTGATATGCCTAATGATAATCTGATGGGAGGCGTATGCTACAAGGACAACATTGTCTTCGAAACCAGACTTGATAAAAACACAAAAAGAGAAGGAGTGTGTCCACTTTTGTGTGTTGGCATGTACATCAGAGCAACTGTCTTTCACTTGTTTCTTAGGTGTTCATGAAACGATCTTGAACTTTATGTTTAGAAATTACAGCATCAGTTTATGTGATGTACCGAATTTTCGAAAAGACAACTTGCATCTGGACACAATTAAAAAGAATGTATATCCTCTTTTTTAGGGATGTGTTAACCCAAGTCACCCCAGAGGTTTAATGACTACTTTCTCTGGCAACTTCAAGACAGTCCTGTTATATGAGTGGATCTATCCGCTACCATGCGCAAAGATAGTACTGGGCGAGGACCACCTCAGTATGATGGCAAATTCAACCTGCCTGATGTGTCAATGCTAGATTTGATTGATATGCTTCACACATTGGAAAAAGACCGAATCCTTATCCTCAATATTTTTGGTGTTAATTGTCTACTATAAGTTATTAAGAAATTTTTCTATGGACACAGATATCTTTATTCTACCCTTGATTCCTCAATGGGGCAAAACTCCTGGAAATCATTGCCTATCACAACCTTGGGAAGAAACAGCTGAAGCACAATAATGCTGTGTAGGTCACAGAACAGAGCAACAAGGGACATTTGCTGGCTTTGGTAGGGGTGTGTCAGGTAGTATAGGCCATTTCCTGCACTGGCGATGCTTACCTTAGACTTGAATGATCACCATCAACTTACATTTTAAAAACTGGAATCAATAATTTTTAAAAAAGGGAGCGGGTAAAAATGAGCCGTGTATTTTGAACTAAAAGACGTTGCACTGACATGACCCATATTTGACCCCTTTAGGGCATTACAGATGTAGATATAAGGTATTCTTAAAAGGAGTTTGTCTTACTCAAGTTTTCTAAATTAAAATATGTATAAATAGCACCCAACAAGTCAGAATATTGATGCCTTCCTATAGATTTTAGTGTATTCTTTGTGGTCAAATGAAAGTTCGTTGACCTTTTGACCTTAGAAGCAATAACTTCTTAACGAGAGGTCAAAACAATATGACTATGTATACTTTTTTGTTCAGTATAACAAGACAAACAGTTTGGTGTGTCATTTCTCATAATCGGGGTATTTTCAAAAATTGACCCATATTGACCCTATTTTGACCCCTCAGCGGGTCAAGATGGCCATTAGAAATTTGACACCAAGTTGGAAGTTGTTCCTTAGGGTGTCCCCGAACACATTCAAGTCAAAAATCAAACTTAGCCATTTTTTTGAAGTAGCTTTTAAATCATGACAACTGAAGGGCTGCTATTTTGAAAAGTGATTATTTTGTCTTTGACGTGTTTTTAATCTGGATAAAGTTGCTTTTTTCTAGCTTTTTCTTGTTTTGATTTTACTCCCATTCTGGCACAATACGAAATTGACATGTTCGCAAACAATGCGTCATGTTCATCCAAGCGTAAAGACATACCACACAAAAATTGTACCAGAAGATGCGGGAGGAGTTACTCTTTCAGAATATATAAAATAATTTGGGATTTATAATTTGGTTTTCTTTTTATTAACATTTTTCTAGGTGTAAAGTTTTTTTTGACTCACTCGGTATAATGTGTGCATAGAAAAATTATAGGAACAAAACTTATATCTGTGTATACAGCTTGGCAAATATTTTTAGACCAAACTGTATGGGAGCTTAAGGAAAGTAGGCTAATAATTATTTCCCAAGCTGTAGATACCTAGGAATTGTAATTGCAATTTTGTAAAGATTAATCCTCAAAATATTGATTAAGCTACAAAGTAGTGCCATTGGTAACTTCTTTTTAAAATGTTATGCTATATATTTGTTACAGGACTGCTTTCCTCAAATCACTAAAGGAAACTTCCATTTTAATGGAACCCATTGTGAAAGTCTGGAATCATTTCAGAATGAGCTCTCAAACCTTCAAAGGTCAGTGGAAAAGGACTGTATAATTGAATAAATGATTATTCAAATTTGTTGTACACGGTAATGCTATTGCCATATAATACATTTTAATCAATATTACAACTACAAAAATCTATTGATTTTTATTTTCTATGAGCTTTCAATATGTCGGTTTCTATGGATTTAGTCCGTTCTGGACATTCAGCTTGCATAAATCATCTATTTTCCCCATGTAACATCACATTTCAGCTTAATTGGACTTTTTGTAGAGCATAAAATATGTTTAAATGCTATTCTGAGAATGCATGATTAAAATAAAAGAGCAAATTTTGAATGATTGTCTTCCCCAAACATGATTTCCAGTCCGTTCAAATATATATAAAAGGTAATAGATCCAAGCACATCCATAAAAGTCTTAAAAACTGATCAACTTTATTCAAATTTAATTTCAAGATCCTAGACAGGTATCTGCAGTCAACAGAAAAGAAGCATTGAAAACTTCTGGTCCATATGCTGGTTTTCAAAATATGGGCACTGTAATAGTGGCGACTCGACTTGAAAACCACCCAAACGCGCCCAAAACACTCAAAAGTATAAAAAAAACTCTTTCTAAATTACAGATCATTCAAAATCATGCTCCCAAACAATCACAATTCATGTCATATCTATCGCAATCTCTAGAATCAGATGAACGCGCACCAACCAAAATGCTTTACATATCTGTGCAAGTAGGTAAATAATGAACAAAAAGAAGGAATAAACGTGCATCTTTACAAAGTTGATTTTAAACATTTTAATCGTGGGTGGTCAGGATGCACGGTCAAGATGCGCAAAAACATATCTGTGCAATGTCCTTAAAAGTAAGAAACTCAAAATCCACATAGTCCCTTTGAAATGAAACAGAAATTTGAAAAAACTTCATTATTTTTCTTTTCTTTTTTCTATATTTTTTTATTGTGATATTGTGCATTTTAATCCCATGTGCAAGTTCCCTTTTTTTGGGTCAAATATGCATTTAGTCCATTTTGGAATGAAAGTCTTTTAAATATGGAAGCTGCTTTTTATCCTTAGAAAAAATGTGTAAGTCTTGATAATTTTTTTTTTTTCTGCTCTTTGTGTTTTGTATTATTTACATCAACAATGAGCTTTTGTTAGTATACCATTTTGTATTAACAATGTAATCTTTTCTCAACTTCCAAGGAAACCAGGACATCTTACACAGAAGTCAACAAGTTTGTATCTCAAACACGTCGTTTAATTTAATTTAACGGCGCTTTCATGCCATGGTCAACAATCGACCCATGGTCAACAATCGCCCCAAACTTTAGGAAGCAGCAGTGGTAGGTCTCAGGGTTTAAAGAGGACAGCTCCATGCACACAGTCAAGTGTTCCCAAGGATGTTCCTGAGGGGCAACCAAGGGTTGGCACCCTTGAGGAATCACCTTCTGTTCGTCTGTGTGATTATTCCAGTTCAGATGAAAGTTCTGCCTCAGAAGAGACTTAGATATGAAGCCAATCAACGATACTCTTAACCCTAACTTACCTGGGGGGGCATTATAGCCCCCCTCGACATTTTTAATGATAAATCCGCAGTGCGAAATTTTTTAATCGCGCCGCTCACTGACTTTTTACTTTCAAGTCTTGCGCATCTTTTAAAACTATTTTCGCGAAAATCTGGCGTACCGTTACGACTTTACACGATTTTCAAATACATTCGTCAGACCAAAAATGGCTCAAAAACGTGATTTTGTGTACAAAGTCAATACAAAATGTGTTTTCAGCTAGAATTCATAAATGAGTGATTATTTTTACTTTCATTGACAAGAGTCATTTAATTTGTTAATTTATAAATTTGTTATTTATGGCCCAAATAATGTCACGGATGAATTGTGTCCAAAAAACAATAAAAATAAAAAGGTAAAAAAACAAAGAAATACATATGAAATTTAAAAAACAATAAAATACATCGATTTTGGTACAGGAATACTTTTCTTGTACAGTTCTTAGGAATGATATAAAGAATATTTTCACCAAAAAAATAGCTTTCTAGGAGCTTTATTTAGTGAATTAGAGCAAAAAGTATGATTTCATGAAGAAATTAGCGTAATTAATTCATACAAAAAAAAAAATGTGAATTTAGTGTAATTTACCTATACAACCGCTTAGATTATGTCATTCACTACTTTCATGCAAATTTTCGTCGCGATCCGCGGCCAAGATCTTAAGGGGGGCCATAATGACCCCCCCCCCCCCAGGACTTTAAGCTCGCGAAATTGCCCAGGTAAGTTAGGGTTAATGAATAATAAGTATGTCCTCATTGAATCAAGAGTTCTCAAGGATGTTACTGAGAAGCAACCAAAGGGTTGGCACCCTTGAGGAATAACCTTCTGTTCGTCTGTCTGATTATGTCAGTTCAGATGAAAGTTCTGCCTCAGAAGAGACTTAAATATGAATCTAATCAAAGATACTGCTCATAAATCCTAAGTATGTCCCCATCGAATCAAGAATTTCAAAGGGTTTGTATCCTTCCTTGAGGAATCACCTTATGCGTGATTATTCCAGTTCAGAAGAGACTTATGAAGCTGTTAACAGATATTTTTCATGAATCCTATTTATGTCCTCACCAAATCAGACTTTCCAAGGATGTTCTTTAGAAGCAGTCAAGAGTTTACTTCTCCTGAAAATCATCTTCCTTTTATCTGGGTGTATTCAAGTGCTGATAAAGTTCTACCTCATATATGCTGCAGTACCTAATACACTAACTGAAATATTATTTTTTTATTTAAGATGCAAATATAAATGATATATAAATGCTCTTCATAAACTATGTTCTGTTACTGATATATCGTCGGCTTGGAGCCAGAAGGGCGCTATTGCAGATCAAGGATGTTCCGTTTGGAGCTAGAAGGGCGCTATTACCATTGACTTTGTACAGTAATAGCGCCCTTATGGCTCTAGACGGAACATCTATAAGATGCAATAACGCCCTTATGGCTCCCAACAGACGATATGTAATATCGTATCAGGACATCTCCCCCGGCGGACAACTCCTCCCGGAGGACAGCTCCCCCGGAGGACAACTCCCCCGCAGGACATCTCCCCCGGAGGACAGGTCCCCGG
>CALNVZ010002328.1:7450-26597 GCA_940671915.1 Paracentrotus lividus | reverse complement strand
GATGCATAGCCAACGCACTCAAACTATTATAAAATAATGGAATTTTAGACTTTATAGGTGCCTTACATTTACAATACGAAAATAAAATAATTATAAAAAATATAAAATAATAATAATAAACGATTAGGAACATCAATATTAGTCTAATCATTAACAATGCGTTACAGTAATATGATGCACGGCACGTACTATTCGTAGAACTCTTTCCACCACAGCTGCCTATTTCAGAGCTCTGTGTCATCTCGCACACCCGCAGGGAGAGCCTCATGGATCCAAACAAAGACAGGTTATGCGATATATAAGATTTCAACATTAAAGTATATTAAGTGTCTCGCTGTGGGTGTCCAGCTTGCCCGATATACATTTTCCATCTATTTGATTTGTTGCATTGAGGCCCCTTAACTTAGATATTATTAGAGGAGAATAAAGTGGCCAAGATGTAGAGCCCACGCCTGAAGCCTATCACTCAATTCTTGCCCCCTTTCTTTGATTATGTGTAACAACTTATTTTGACAATTGTTAGTCTATTAATAAAATATATCAAATTGATTTGATACACATTTATTGGGTTAAGTGAACTCAAACACAAGAGTGTGATAACACAAGTTTTTTTTTCTCCTCAGTAAAACATTAAATTTCCTAGTGACAATTTTATAGTTTAATTTAGGAATGTATCTTAAAAGATATATGTACGTATATTATTATGAGAGCTATATTAAAGAGAGAAAGTATAATCCCATGACACATCCACGCGTTCTAGCTCGGCTTTAGATTGTAATATTTGAAATATGAGGATCAAACTTCTGCTGATTAGCTTGGAATGTTCCGGTATAGTCTCTCAGCTACTTGTACTCTGTCCCGATCCCTTGTCCATCTGCATTTGTATACACAAGTCATGATACAGGAAAAATAAGGGAGAATTCTAAAACACATATGGTAATGTTGAGATTTTGACAGAAAATTGATCATTACTCTCAGTTTTTTGGTTGAATATGATGCATTTTTACGAAATTGATAATTTGAATAGAAGAATAGATTCACTATGAATTTATATTTTTTTTTTACTCTTCTTTTGCTTTTTTAATTATCATTATTATATTTACTTTACTCATGTTTGACTCTGATTTTGTATTTATTTATTAGTTATTATTTTTTTTTTGCTATCCCTTTCCTTTCTTTTTGTTACTTTTGCCTGAAGTTGACACAGATTCGATGGTACCTTGTTGATGTTGACCTTTCCTGTGAGTTACCAATATTCATATAGATGGTTATGTTCACTAGGTTGTATCCTACTGATCTATCACTTCTCCAATGAGTTGAACATCGACATTTTTCCCCTTGGCTTGCAATGGCTGTGTTCACATCTCATTAGCCACACAGCTATCGCATTTTCCACAGCTTAATTCCCTCTTACTTGGGGCATGCTGCAATAACAGGTAGTTGTATAGGTGTGTTCATACCGACTTATTAAACGCTGCTTTTCTATACAGATAATGCCTGGCTTACGCGTAATCTAATCATATTTGTATACATATTAAAGTGAATTTGGGATGAATTATATGCATCATTATTCAAACATTTATAGAAAAGTGGGTTTTAGCTAGGAGGAAAGCAAAGGTTTAACTATTTAACATCCTAGCTTAAAGCTTCCTTGTCTTTCTAAACAACAACAAAAAGATATCAACACCACAAAGACAAGTTTGCTAACAGTATATATATATTTAAAAAAAAAGACAGGACGAGCAAGGTCTTAACCAACATTTGAAATGCCATAATAATAATAATCGGTATGTTGGCATCAACGGAAATATACAAATGAATAAAACACTCTCACTAACCAAATCTACTCCCTCTTTTTTCTTGCTCTCTATCTTCTTGTAATAGAATACAAATGAAATAGTTGATATAACATACTGTATTATAAGAGACAATTATGAGATAAATCATAATATTTCAATAACTAAATAATGGTAAAATAGTGGATTCTTACTGTCAATAAGGATCGCAAGAGAAGTCAGTACACAGAAAATTTCAAAATGAATAGTGGTGACGATATCACTTGATATGCTAGTGGACTCTTCCAATTTTCTGGGGGTGTGGCAGAGGGTTCAGTCACTTTGGGGTAGTAGACATATAGTTTCTCTAGTAATGAAATTAGTACTGGCAAAAATAATAATACAAAAAATTGGGTGCGATTTTCTGCCAGGTCTTACAAAAAACAGCACTACAAGAGTGTTAAACAAATTGACATCGAATTCCATAAAGTACCACACCCTTTAACTTAGTGAGATGGGCCACATTACCGTTAGAAATGCCGCTAACATTAGTCTGAGTTACAAGACACTTTCAGACAAGAATGTTAAGTCAGTGATAGTTTTCCATTAATATCCTTATAAAAAGATAGTTCATAGACAATTTTTGCTTAAATTACTTATTTTATAACATGAAACAAAATATATAATAACTATTTGATTTTTAATGAAAATAGAATGAGTTAAATAAAATTATATTTTCTGGCAGCCATCGTGTGAGACTATAGAAGGGTGCAACTTTTGCACCCCTTGGTAGTGTGCACCCCTATTGGACCGTAGTGCATTGCACACCCTGCACCCCTTGGGGTGCAAAAGCACACCCTCTGGGGTGCACACGTTCAGAAAAGACGGTGTGCACCCCTATGCACCCTTTTTGCACCCTTACAGTTTTTAGTGTGTACTGCAGATCTCGTAGAAACAATATAGGCCTATGTCACATGTACTGTTTGCATTTATGAGACGTACAAAGCATTCATGGCCCATTTTTTTTTTACAGTTCCTACAGCCATGAAAAAGAGGGAACGCAGATATTTGCCGATTGCGATTACAGGGCACTCATTTTATCATCACAGTCACTTTGCGTAATACCATACGAACATATCACATTACATGTATATCAATAATTCTCCAAAACTTGTAGTTGAGCAGAAAAATACGAAATACAAATATAACCCCATTGCTTATGTAGTGGCGTTTCTAGTGCGCCTGGGACAAATGCTGAATTTACTGAACGATTATTCATTCATTAATTTATTAATTTATTACCTTAGCTTATTTTGCCAACTGGCGTAGGCAGTTTTGTTCCCTCTATCATTCAGATCAATATGGCGCCCCTAAATGTAAGGTTAATTTTGAGCCGCTACATATATTAAAGCTCAATTTGGAGCCCCCTTAGTTTAAGGTCGATTTGGTGCACCCTACAGTCGCAGAGACACTTACGTTGAGTTATGTCCGGCGTTGGGTCAATGCCCCCCCCCCTGCTGATCCCCATGGATGCTTTCCCATCATAGTCAGCAGTGGAAATAGTGATGATTTCGTTCGTCCAATAAAACAAAGAAATACATATGAAATGGCGGAAGAATGAATGATGGAACATATGAAAGAATGGAAGATGAAATAAGGACAAAACGACAAAAACGTAACTCTGCAATTAAAGAACCGTTGGCACAATGACATTTGCCATTCCTGTTATTAATGTACCCCCGTTACGCACCCAATGTTTTTGTTTATTTATTGATTTTTTTTATTCATTTTCTCCACTCTAAACTTAGGAAAAGTTTATTCATGCACCTCTCAAGGGAACTCCACTTTAAAATACATGTAAGTATATTTTAATTAATGTTTTTTCTTTATTTTTCAATATAATATTGTCTTTGGAATGCCGATATATTTTTTTCATTAAAAAAAAAAATAAAAAAAATAATAATAATAATAATAAAAACAAATATAGATAATAAATCATTAATGCATAACACCATTAACTTGCCTAGGTCAAAATAATAAGCAATGAACACATTTTGAATACAAATAGAGATTATTATCATTTTCTTGTTATTTTTTTAAAATCTCTTTTCACTTACATCCATCACATATATCGAGAACGAAATTTTGAGGAATTAACAGGTCTAAACCGCTTAAAGGGGAAGTTCACCCTGGAATTTTATTGGTCTTAAAAAATGAAGAAAAATAATAGAAAAATATTAGTGAAAGTTTGAAGAAAATCGACCAAAAAATAGCGAAGTTATGAATATGTAAAGTTTTGATTCTGTGACGTCACGTGCGAGCAGCTCTCCCATTGGTTGTGTTTGTCAATTCCATAAATTTGTCTTTTTGTCATGGTTCTTGATAAAGGAATGGGTCAATTTGATATAGTCAGGTATATGAACATATGTTTGATGGTATATCGACCGCACAGGTGACATAATTATTTTCTTCTGAAAAAAAAAAGGGCATTTTATGGAATTTACACTACATAACACATAGGAGATCTGCTCGCATGTGACGTCACAAAATCAAAACTTTTAATATTCATAACTTCATCATATTTTGGTCGATTTTCCCCAAACCTTCACTCATATTTTTCTTTTATTTTTCTGCATTTTTTAAGACCAATAAATTTCCAGGGTGAACTTCCCCTTTAATAATACATCCTTGAAGTAAAATGAGTGCCTGTTATACAAATACTTTACAAAAAGCAAGAGCGATATTTTTATTTATCTTAGGCTATAATTTTATGGAATTATTTCGTCAATATCCCTCGAATTCGATATGTAAATGAACCAATATAAATATTATAATTGGTCCTTTTAGCTGTGGTCACATCCCGTCGTACTTGCACGTGCGTTTACTGTACGTGCAAAAAAAGTGGGCAAAATTTGGAAATTAGTACGTCATGTACGTGGTGAGTATCGACTCGGTACGGATTTTTGAGTACGCAGACACGACGTACAACTTTTAGTACAGCCTTTAGTGCAACGTTAAAGCCCTAGTCACAAGCCGACGTTCGTTTTTTTTTTTTTTTTTCGGCTGTACGTTTTTTTTTTAGGCCACTGTCACTAGGTCTGAAAACGTAGGGAGACGTGGTACGTTGCCGGTACACCTTGTGTGGTAATGGGCAGTTGAGTGCATGGTACGTTACGCACGTGGTAAGTGAGCTGTACGTGCTTATAACGTACGATCTCCGTGCGTTTGAATCGTTATTGTACGGAGGCCGTATTTACACGTGCACTTCGCGTACGATGTCAGTACTCACTCGAACGTTAAAAGTGCGTGCAAGTGCGATGAACGTAAGTTTTTGGTTTCCATGTTGGGATGGATATTGGTTATTTATTTATTTAGTTAAATTTATTTTGTTATTGCTATTATTATTGCATCATCATTTTTATTCTAAATCTATATATATAAACATTCCATCACATGCACTACGGTATTGCATCATAGCGAAAATACGTTCATTTTGTTGTATTTTGCAAGTATGTAAAATACATTGTTTGGTATATTCTGAAATGAAACATTTGTCCGTTTTAATTCCTTCTATATCGAGAGAATGATTTTCACCGTTGCTATGAAAGTTGTCCATCAAAATCAGAGGTCATGATTGTATGTCGCTGTGAAGGCGGGGACATTTTGACAGATATAATGGGCGCAAGAGGCCGTTGATTATTTTCTCTCTTTGTTTTTCTCCAAGGCTAAAATATTTTTTTAAACTCTCAGTAAAATATCTATTGAGATTTGAAATGTTCTACTTATGCATTTGGTCATGATATCCCCTAAATTTTAATCTAAATAAACAAATTAGGTAATGAGGCTCCAAAGGCAATTTAAAAACCACTTGGCGATTGACGTACTATCATAATTTGATTTTTGGAACTACTAACTTTCACCAATTTGTCGTCTTCTATAAATTTCTGTGCCTATCTTGTATCTTGTTTCTTATTTGATAGTAAATATACGATATTGTGATATTTGGTAAAGATGTATTTTGTGTGCTTTTTTTTTTGTAAATCGTCGTTAATTACATACACAAAATACATTATGTGGGATAATGTATCATTATGCTAACAAGGTCATGCGAGGTTGTCTCAATCCAAGACTGAACAAAAAAATCAGTAAAATATCTAATGAGATTTAAAATGTTCATTTGGTCATGTTTCCCCCTTAATCTTCCATCGAAATAAAAAATTAACCCTATTCTGACGGGGGGGGGGGGGGTCAATTTTACCCCCCCCCCTCCCCTGTACGAAATCCGCGACTGCTGCGCAATCGCTGCAAATCGCAACGCGGCGCTCTATGACTTTTTGTCCCGCAACTTTTGACACCAAATTCGAAAAAATCGGACGCTCCATTGTCGCGTTATGGAATATTATGTAATCGCATGTCAGGCCAAAATTGAACGAAAATCGTCATTTTGCTAGACCAGGCTCTGGTCGTTCGAAACTTTCACCTTCCTCTATTGACTCGACCTTCGCACCATTTCTCTTTCTATATCACAAATCCACTTCCCTATCCATGCCAAAACCAAGAAGCTCCTTGAGAGTCCCTGATCATGATGTGCTAAATTAGTACTGTGTATATACGTGTGTTCATTTATGGTGTCATGAGGGTTGATATGAAAATACAGGATGGTCCAGGCAGTGGACTATCATTTTGCATGCGTTTGTGTACAAAATACTGCTTTTCCTATATAGCTTTATAACACTGATAATTGTGCCTTCTGAGCCTTTTGATTGATGAAATTTGTCTTTATATTAATAAAGAAATATTTCTCAAGCATAAAAAATTTTAAAAAAAGAAAAGAAATACATAAGACATAAAAACAATATAATACATAAGAAATTCACAAAACAATAGAATACAAAATAATTAATTTGAAATTTCTGAATTTGTCAATTCAGTACTGTTGACTTTGCTACTAAGCAACTTTTAGAAAAATTTGAGCTTCATAATTATGTTTATTAATGAAATATTATCGATTTCAATAAAAAAACATCTAATTTGCATACGTGAGTATGCATAAATTAGCATAAATTAAATATGTGAATTTTTTTTCGAAAAAAACATATCAGCGAAACCCTTTACATGTGCGGCGACGTGCGTGCAAAATTTCGCGGCGATCGGACCATCCGAGGCTGTGATGTCGGGGGGGGGGGGCAAATTGACCACCCCAGTCAAAATCTCCTCTTGAAAAGCCCAGTCAGAATAGGGTTAAGGGTTAGGTATGAATATTCATTAGGGTCAGGCGTGCGCGCGCGGCATTTTTCATGGAACAGGTGCCGTGATGCTTTTCAACATGGCGAATCGCTCAGTGCGGCCGCTGCAAACATACGTGCCAATTGAGAAATCTCAAAATCTTGCCTCTATCAGGATCAAAGTGTCATAACGTTAAAAAATTTAAGCCTCTCCATATAAAAGTATATATTTTCTAAAAAGACATTTCCTGAAAATGTAAAAAAATGGCATTCATAATAAGGTAGGGTAAAGTAGCAACATCTTATTTGGGAATTTTTAAGTTACTTTTGAAGGGCACCAATTTTTTTAATTCAAAACCACTATTTAAGTCCCCCTTTCCAATGACCCTTAAATTTTCACCATGTTTGAATTGTCATGAAATTACCTTAGAAATATATGTTTATAAGTGAATTTCTTCATTTCATTAAATATAATCTTAACCTTAAACGGGCAGGGTTATTTTGGTTATCTCATGGCCAGGGGATGGGGCCAATCCATCCGCTCCCCATGGCACCAAATTTTCTGAAACTTGGCATGTATTTGGGGTATGTAAGAATGACTAAGCCTGCAAAGTTTCACACGACTATCTCAAAATACTTTTTGAGCTATCAGCGTACTGTAATTGGCATTTTACGTTTTCGCATTTGGTATTACATGTTCAATAAACGGTCTATGGGGAAACTCAAAGCGCAAAGCGCAACGATATCTAAAGCTGCGCCTTACCTGATGGTCGAAACTATATTAATCTGGTATTACAAGATGCATACGACTCTATGCTAAAAAATATGAGAGCTGTCGGCACCAACAAGTTTTCTTTAGAAGGTAGATCAAGTGAACGTGAAAAGTATTCAAAAGGATTTACGGAGTCAGTGCGTTGTGCGTGCTTAGTTAGTACCGAGGGCGTGCGTAGACATGCTTTTTGTTGGGCCATCGGCATGCCAAAAGATTATCATCCATAAAGGTAGGGATAAGACATTACTTGGGTTTGTCATCAATCATGCATCTTAAAAAGCCAAAAAAAAAAATATATAAAAATAAATAAATAAATACCAAGGGAGAAGGGCGCCAAAGGCCCCAAATCAAGGAACATTTTCCCCTATAATTTGTGGTACGGGGCCCACTCCCGCTCTACCCTCCCCCCCCTTAATCGCTTGGTAAAATTGACGTGTACAAAATTTGATGTAGCTTTTTTGCTCGCACGGTCTGGGTGACGTAGGAAAAAAAAATATGTGTACGGTCTGCCAAATTCTGAAATAATTTTGGTCACTTTCTAATTTCGCTGCAACTGCCCCCCCCAAAAAAGGAGAAGTTTTGAACAGGTCTGCAGTAGCGGATCAGGCAGGGGCACCAATTAAGGGACCGCACACTTCCTATACCTTGAAAGGCCTACATAGTTTAATACATAATTAATTTTAGAGCGTTACATTGCCGGTCTAGGGAAAACATGTGCATTGCCAATCCTGACATTTCAAATTGGGCTCCCAATGTAATTCCTAAACGCACCCCCCCCCAGGACTTTGACAGGTCGGCAGTATTTATTCGGGGCGAAACGATTTATATATGAGGGATAATACATAAAAATGTGATATAAAACTCGATTTGATTGACTGTTTAACCTCGCTGCACATTTTTTTGAAAAGTTTTACCAATTGGCGGCGAAATGCTACCAAAAACGATTAGAAATGTCGAAACAAAGCGCGCCCGTACCATTCGCGGATAGGGGTGTCAACTCATATACATGGTTGGCATTTCGTTATGCGCATACGCTCTAAATATGCTAAAGGTGATTCTCTTTTGAAATCAGACTCTGTAAAGGGTCGAGAATTTGCAAGCTTCCTAGCACGCGCTCATCAGGATTTGCACCGGGCCCCGATTGTGAGTTTTTCGATTTTGGCGCCCTCACCCCCCTCCCGCCCAAGTGTGCAGACCCAAAAAGGTGCAGCCCTATTTTTTTTTGCACGTTACACCCGGCGAGGCCAAAAGGTACACTCAATTTTTCACTGATCACGCCTGGTCCTGAGCCATAAGTCCTGGGCGGAGGGGGGAAGGGTGAGTGTGATTTTTTTCGGATCTGCGGCCAACCGAAAGGTTATATATCAATATATCAAGCATTGGGATAGGTTTCAGAGTCAGAGGTCAATATCAGCTCAAATCATGTCCATTTTTCCGTTTTTAATTTTTTTTCCTCGATTTGATGCCCCCCTAAGATTAATTTGGCGCCCCTTTGAGGTCATTTTGTCGCCCTTTCAGGCGCCTAACCGGGGGGCCCGGGCCCGTAAAGCCCCCCCCCCCCAATACGCGCATGCATAGGTTCAATTGTTTCCTTTTTGCCTTCCCCATAGGCAACTTGCATTTCAGATCTCTTTAAAAAGCAAAGACAATAGGTCTTCAAAAATTCCGCCGGGTATTTCGATTCACTTATTTCTTTAAGTTCAAACATAAATATATTGATGGATTTGCAAACAGCCGGCTTCCTTTTCAACCCATTTATGACGCACCAAGTTCCATAACAATATCAACGGATGGTTGTCTCTCGGGATGGAAGCTGTATGTAATTTTGATGATTTTTTTTTTCTCAGGGCCTCTGGCCACCTAAACTTCAACATCCATGCTCTCGAATTGTTGAAAATAGAAAGAGCATTGATTACCCTTTGAAGTCATTACCAGGACATTCATATTTATATTTGTTGTAACAATAGCACCTCTGTGACCTACATCAAGAAGATGAAGGGTAACGTGCATGTCTTAAATGAAATAGGGGAGACCGGGGACAATTGTAACACTTTTTTCTCCAAATTTGACTTATCAACTTTATTATAACTGAATACTTGCTTAAAACCAAGTAAAACGAAATTTTGATATCTTAGCTCGACATATGAATAGGTTTGGGTTGAGTAAAACTATTTATTTTGAAGCCATTATCATTTCAAAACACGAGGTCGAGTGTTACAATTGCCCCCAAATCAGGGGCAATCGTAACAGACGTACGGGGCAATTGTAACACATGAAATTGTAACATTTTGCTTTTCTTTATCAAAGCTATGCACTTGACAGATCCAAGATTTAAACAACATTTACCACATCAGCTAATTATTATGAAACATGACAATGCTTGAATTAAGTTACATTATATTTTCCACTTGTTATATACATGGCATGGGATTATTGCAGAAGTTTACGTGCTCTGTACGGGCGATGACAGCGCGCTGAATTGTCCCGGGGCTAGGTACGGGGCAAATGTATTTCCTAAACGGCATTGTTACTATTGCCCCTGTGGTGGGCGACCATATTTGGAGAGATTTTTTCTATCTTAGCTTAGGTATTCAGCGTTGAAACGTTAGCAAAATATGGCCTAAAAACATAATTTCTAAATATATAAAAATGACAGCCGTAGCTCATCCACATATTTGTCCAGAAGAAAAACAATGGGTAATAATGTGAAATATTACTTTCCTACTCAAAAAACGATTTTTCTGCTGTAAAAAGTTCCACGAACCGTTAAATCTGCTAATACTCAAACAGCATGAGGAGCGAAAAAGTGTGCATGCTCTGTACAAATTTTAAGTTTGTAGCGTGTTTCTGCTAGGGATGGGAGCCCCTGTTACAATTGCCCCGTTGTTACAATTGTCCCCGGTCTCCCCTACTCCTAAATCTGCTGCCGATAGTCTTACGAGTATTTTGACTAACTATTTCAGTGACCAAGATGACTTTGTGGTCAAGAAATTAAGTGATGTGACACCTACATTGAACATGAACCAGCCAAAGTCACTATCTCAAGCCCGAAATGTAAAAATGTGCTACGGGAAAAAAGGCTTTAGCAAAAATGGTAAGATGAGGATTAGAAAGCTTTCAGAAGCTGCAGTTAAAAACCTGTGTCATATCTGAAGAAAGCAAGATGAACGAAAAAGAAAACGTGATAAATCGCCAGAGTACATATGGAAACAAGGTATAGCGTAACTTTTATGAGTTTTCAAGGCTGCATGTTACTGGATCTCTGCAACGAATCAGTAGCAAACCATCATTTTTTCCGAGAAAGCGGCTAACGTTATACTTTGGAGGTAAATCAGTACAAACAAATGTTATTGTATGTTGGATCTTCTTAACTGGTTCCCCTATCTGAATATTAATCCATGGAACGTAGTGAGTTTGATATGAGCCCAATAAAACCGAAAGATGTAAAGAAAATGTGCCTCAGGTAAAAAAAAAGGCTATGTTCAGCACACCGGTAATGATGGACTGAATGTAAGTGAATGATAAAAAATCTGGACTCCGTGCATACTTTCTCGCATACTCTTTATAAATAAAATTTCTCGACTACCGGGGACCCACGCCGAGATCTGGTCAGAGTCCTAAAATCACACTTATATCACAAGTTCAAGGGCACGGATAAACCGAACACTTTCGCATGGATCCCACTAACGTCTTGCATTAGCAAAGTTTTTCATCAGATCAAATCGCTTGAGAGAGCACTACCAGCTAAGCACAAAAACATCTTTAAAAATACATCATGATGATGTTTTGGCTAAACGTTATGAAATTTTCATGCAAATGTTAAAACATATGAAAATGTATGGTTTTAGGATTTATCAGGAAAATGTTTTTATTACAATTAGACTTTAAACGTAATTAAAACATCATCAATGAATATTACGGCTTAACGTTATGAAAATATTTTTTGCAAGATGTTTAAAAATCATATGAAATGTATGGTTTTAGATTTATCAGGAAACGTTTTTATAACATTAAGCCTTAAACGTAATTAAATACATCTTATGATATTCCGGCCTAAACGTATATAAAACGTTTTTTTTTTGTAAAGTTAAAATCATTATGAAATGTATGGTTTTAGATTTATCAGGAAAAAGGTTTTTAATAACATTTAGCCTTAAACGTATTAAACATCATTAATGATATTCGGCTAAACTTAATGAAAACGTTTTTTTTGTAAAATGTTAAAATCATAATGAAAATGTATGGTTTTAGATTTAATTACAGGAAGTTTTTTTTAGACTTACTTGTGATTATCATCATATGATATTGGGGCTAGAACGTTATGAAATGGTTTTTTTGGAATGTTTAAAATCATATGAAAATGGTATGGTTTTGAGATTTATGAGAAACGTTTTTATCACATTATGCCTTAACACGTAATTAAACATCATTGAATTATTCGGCTAAACGTTATAAAAACGTTTTTTTGTAAATGTTAAATCATATGCAAAATGTATGGTTTTAGATTTATCAGGAAAACCGTTTTTATAACATTAGCCTTAATCGTAATTAAGGGAACATCATTATGATATTCGGCTAACGGTTATGAAAGACGTTTTTTGTTATGTTAAATCATATGAAAATGTATGGTTTTAGATTTATCAGGAAAACGTTTGTATAACATTTGACTTAAACGTAAATGGGAACATCAATATGATTTGGGCTATAACGTTATGAATGTTTTTTTGGGCAAATGTTAAAATCATATGAAAATGTATGGTTTTAGATTTATTCAGGAAAACGTTTTATAACATTAGACTTAAACGTAATGTGGAACAATCAATAATGATATTGGGCTAGACGTTATGAAATGTTTTTGGCAATGTTAAAATCATATGAAATGTATGGTTTTAGATTTTATGCAGAAAACATTTTTCAATAACATTGGAATATAAACATTAGTAAAACGTTATAAACTCATTTTTTAAATGTGTTTTAGGTGCGT
The DNA here is from genome assembly GCA_940671915.1 of Paracentrotus lividus. Taxonomy (NCBI): domain Eukaryota; kingdom Metazoa; phylum Echinodermata; class Echinoidea; order Camarodonta; family Echinidae; genus Paracentrotus; species Paracentrotus lividus. The sequence goes on along the minus strand of CALNVZ010002328.1, from coordinate 13,841 downwards.
GACATTATTGTAACATCACATGAATTGAAGAAAACATGTGAATAAGTTTTTCTAATGTTTTGAAAGTTATGTTTAAGAAAATGTTGTATCAATATGCATCATAGATTATTAAAGTAATATGGTTTTTACAGTACGTTTTGAATCTGTTTTTAAAACGCATACATTTTCATATGAATTTTAATTTCTTGATAAATTACAATGATGTTTTTCAATAATGTTCTATAAAATGTTAGACAAAATATTATGTTTGCCTAAATGTGTGCAACATGTTTTTTAATAAAAGTTAAAATTATATGAATATGTATGGTTTTAAAACTATCACGAAAATATTTTGCAACATTAGACACAAACATTAATAAAACGTTATTGACACATTTCTAAAATGTTAGATCCTTGTGAAGAATGTTGAATAAAACATGAAAATAAACGTTTTAGAAGTGTTTGAAAGATATGTTGATAAAATGTTGTATTAATATGCACTAGACATAAAAAGACATATTATTGGATTTTTGGGACCAGAATGTACGTTTACAGTTTTTCTCTTTATCAAGCATCTTGACGTCTTGAACATTATGTGTATACTGTTTGGTATGATGTGTAAAAACTCTTGGCAGTTGAAGGTGTACATCACTAATAACAGAATATTCCTACTTTTTTCTTTAGATTCATGTTCATAATAATAACAGAGAACTTATATAACAAGCATGAAAATTTCTTGCACTATCGAAAGAGGTAATAAACATCATATTATAAGGTGTATTGTGACTGTTCCTTTAAAGTTTATTGTTTGATCATTTAATTTACAAGACATTTATATTTTTGGATCAGGTCCATAAAAAAAATCCAATGCTTCATAAATTAAGAGTCCAAAGTTTGTTGAAAACTTGATATATGTTAAATGCAGTTGTTTTTCTGATTGTTTTTTAATATAGATTTTCACAAACTTATTCTTTTTGAACTGAAACATACATGTAGGTCCTAACCTCATTCACATTTAACATATAAAGAAATATACATTCATACAAAATTTCATGCTAGATTGGGGTCGTGTGTATCACAAACTGTGAGCCCATGATGATGCAGTCTCTGTCTAATATCATTGAAAAATTAATGTACTAAGGTAAACTGACAAGATTATTTAATGTTGTTTTGAAAAGACAGATGTACTGAAAAAACATGTATTCTAAACAATTTAAAACATTTCTTTTCCTGTGTCTTAAGAACACAGAAGATCAAAGTTTCTGAATCTAAAAAAATTTATATATAACTCTGCTCTCTTCCTTTAGAACAAAAGAACAAACTAATCACAAATCTATCAGTACTTTGATGTGTATGTTTAAGCAGGCCATCAAACAAAACTTAAAATACCTACGTGATGTTTTTTCTTCAAAGGTATTTTTATGGTTTTCACTTTAGATTCAGTAGTTTTTCAGATAGGCTGTTTTCTAGTGCATCTGGTGGGACTACAGTTTCTGTATATTTTTTTGAGCAATCTGGTGAGACTGTGAAGCGGCGATCGTTTACATTGCAAAGGGCTGTTGAAACGGGGGGGGGGGGCCTCAGCCTTCTTCGCTTTGCATTTTTTGTACACGTTTGCTGAAAAAAAAGTGAGGAGGTTGCCGCCCCCGCCCAGAATCACTGCATTTTTTTTTGCAGCAAACGTGTGGCCCCCGCCTGACTTTTTTTTTTCAGCAAACGTGTTACAAAAATGCAAAAAAGACCTAGATTTTTGATTTTTAGCCTTGTTCAGTCCCCCCTCCCTTTCGGCTCAGTCGCCTCACTTTAAATGCTCCACGGACCCCTGGCATTGGTGTGTAGGGCACCACATGTAGAATTCACATTTAAGCAGTGATCATGGCTACCCTACTTTTCAATTTGATTAAAACTAAATTGTAGGATCATAATAAGCGTGAAAACTTTATCGCCCTTATTCGCAGTCATTACGCACGATCACTATATCCATTATCTGATATCATCTATTTCGGCAGTGTGAAGTCGCTTGTTTAGCGTAGGACCTCTGCTTCTTTTTGATCATGTCGCTTTCCCCCGTTCAAATAGAGCATGGGATTTTCATAGTTGGAGCATGGATAATGGGTTGACGTGAGCAACATCTACATGTACGTCAAGGGCGCGCATAACCGGTTCACGATTAAACATCAATAAAAATGGGCTAACTCCTGTTGAAGAATGTGGAGTGGTACGATTTATTGCTAGAGATACCTTGTTAGAGCTGCTTCCCATATCTTCCCTTTAAGATGTGCAACATGAATGACGGTTGGATGCTTGTTAAACATGCTTCAGCCTTGGGCATTTTGCTTGAGGCCCAGTGAGGGGTTGTTCTGCAATGCTCAATCCCATGGTGAAACAATTAATCGCCGAAACTGGTAGAATTAAATGGAGTTTCCATTGTCAAACTTGATGACTTTTAGAAATCCAACACAAGCCAACACTTTGTCAAGAACTGGTACTACAGTATTTTTTTAGGTACTGGAGCTTACCATCTTCAGAACTGGGTATTATTGAATCCTTATCAATGAGTACCTTCAAATGATCTCATCTGTGGGTATATGGTCAGCTAGAAATTAATAAGATAAATTTTGCAAAGAACCAGGTTGGCATTTGTGACATCTCAAAGGGCTCTCAGACGTGTGCTAAATATCAGCGTACAAGTAGCACATACATGTACAGGGCATCTTCCACAATTCACATGAGTTCGATTCTACTTTAAGCGAATCAAGCGATTCAAACCAAACCTTTCAAGCAGAGCAATGCTTTTGTATGGTCATTCCTGGAAGACTCTCTTGTGCGATATCAAGTGCGTGAAATGAAGGGCTTTGCTGGTACACGATACACTTTTCATTCAACACAATAATCTTTAATGATTGTTTGATTTTCACTACGGACATTCCGTATAGCTTGATCAGAGCCTTTGAGATTCTCACTATTTTCCACTGCGATATTACATTGGAAAGCTGTAGTAACGGGAGTCGTTGCAAATTTCTGAGCGTATCAGGGTTGAGACTGACCTGCGTTGGAGCTGGATGATGAACCAAAAAAGGTTATGTAACGCTTTGACATGGGTCATTGAAATGTGTTAAAGCTATCGCTACATATAGGGATTGCCGGGAAACGTAGTCAGCTGGGTTGTCACTCCAGGGTAGGCCTATTGGCAGTCAAAATTGGTTTCAGACTTTAACAGTATTTTGCAGCAAATGTCTCTACTTGTTATAGTTATAGTAGCCACCTAAGAGAGATTATAAAAAGATAAGAATAAAAACAAATGGATAAAAAAGGTGCATTTCTAGGCATAATGTTCACTAACAGAATGACACGATTGTCTGAGAATGGGTGAAAAAGCATAATTTTTTAATATTATATATCTTGACTTCCATTGGAAATTTTAGGTGTATATTAAGTTGAGATAACCCTATTGGACTGGTTTGCAAGAGGAGATCGCTGCGAAATTTGCATGAACGTTTGCTGCACATGTAAAGGTAACGCTGATAGATGTTTTTTGGGAAAAAAAATTAAAAATTTCTCACATATTTATTTTATGCATACTCATGTATGCAAATTGTGCTTTTTTGTTTGAAATTGTTAATATTTCATGAAATCAAAATGGCGGCTTGTTGGGCAATTTCTTTTCTGCGTCCCAACAGCTGTATATGTAAATGAATGAACATGATTTTGAAAACTTTTTTCCCCTCATTAAAAACATAAGCCTCTCAGTCCTCGGCCTAGTAGGATCAACAGCCAAATTTTCTTTGTCCAAAGTAAGCGTCCATGTCATTGACACCAAAAGACAAAGTAGATCATCATGCCCGGGTAAATTGTTCAGCGATTTCATATATTTTTTATGCCAAACTCAGCCTTATGCCACCCACTATAATTGTTTTTGTTTTTGTTTTTGTTTCTTTTAAATGAATACCACATGTGGTGGCTTATAACTTTTCATTTAAACCTCATTTAACAAGAATTATACAATCAGCGTCATCTTTCCAGTTCAGAAATACATGTACAATTCCAATATCATATAGCCTAGATACATATATTAATATTTTATTTATTTTTTGCTTGGCCTGGGTTCTTGAGGAACACATGTTGTTGTTATAGGTACAGATGCAGGCCCTGGCGAAGTACATGTAAATGAGAGAGCCCTCTCTGTTGTTCGGTAAGATTCCATCGAGCGAAATTCTGAACCGAAGTGCGATTTGATTCATTGACTTACTTGAATGTGTTTGTGTGTGTTGGTCTGATACGGCACGGGGCTGTTTGAGGATACCAAATGGCGGTACTAGCTGCCTCAAATGGCAGCATCTGAGGGGGAAAATAAAATGTCATATTGTTGGTCATAATTCAAGATATTAATAATTACTAAAAGTAAAAGATAAAAACATTAGTCTATTATGCAAGTCACTTACCCTAAACAGACCCTGCATTTAAGCACTTTTTAAATAATGGCATGATTTTGAAAGAAATCTGCTATTTCTAGTCTGTTTCATAATTCAAATATCTTTTTCCTGATCGCATTGCTGATAATTATAGGCATGCATGCAGAAATCGCCATCTACGGCCAGTGCCCGAGGTCACCAGGATTACTACCTACAAAAGGGCCTGTCCCATTATGACAGAGGCGATCGTTGTGGCGACAACTACGAACTTACCTTTTAGTACCGACATTACGCCAACCATGCCGCAGTCCATCGCGGCGGCCAGTTGTAGGTTGTCGCGCTCCACAGTCGTACGTTGCAACGCATCGCTGGATAGGTTATAAACCGCAAGGCCCAGTGAAATTTAAGCCGCTACGAAGCCCTTTGTCAGCCACCAACATTCACCTAAATAAGAGATCCGGCTCACATTCAGGTACCGACTGATTCCCTGCTAAATTTTGAATTTTTTCAACAAACACTGCACCAGACCCAATTATGAAATGGCGCGACTCGAGAGGACTCTCACTAACCTAACAGGCGAACAGGCCGAATTAGGTTAGAAAACACTGCTATCAGCCTGTGTTAGTCGCAAGGATCCACCACAGTGCGCGTTCATATTTGTTATTTTACATTGTGACAAGAAGAAGTCGAGCCGCGAGATGCGCGAGGTCGAAGCATTGTAAACTATTGGATACCAGCTATTGTTAGTCTATTGTTTGCGTGGAAGGAAGTCGTTGTCGTAGCCCTATGTAGTCAAAGTCCGTAGATACGTATATGATTCTTAGTTACCTACGATTCTGGCAGGTTCAAACTGCATAATAAAAGGATTGTTCGCCACAACGATCACCTCCTGCGGGACAGGCCCTTTATGCATGGTCCATTCAAAATTTAGATTAGCAGGGCAATTCACCACTTTCCATAGTCAAATTTTTTGCATATTTATATTATCATAACTATGCTAAACATTTAAAGAAGAAGATTGATCCTAATAGTCTAGACATTTTTCTCTAGTCTCATCTCGTCAGGTGGTGATGAGAAAAGAACAAATTTTTCTTTAAGTTTACCCTTTCAATCTAATTTTAATTAGAATCTAGGCCTACTATATTTGTTATTTAATGGGCATTAACATTATTGTTAAAAATCCTATTTAATTTATAAACAAAGCTACATGTTAAGCTAACAGGTGAAATCAAGAGGAAAAACTCACTGATTTTTAGCAGTTTTCCCTATTTTTTTACTGCAACTTCCAGTTTTTATGGTGGCAATTGGGGGAAAAAATAAAATGGAAATACATGTAGAGATGAGTCCCACGGGGATGAGTGCCTGCAATCGCGATCGGGCACGATCGTGCGAGAGGTGTGTTTTATATACATGGCGTGAAATAAAAATGTTAACACTACCTTCCACACCTATGTATTATTAGTAAATCGTATAAATTTCAGCAATTTCGTTGGTACCTCTGAAAATTTCAATGCATTGTAAAAGAAAATTATTATTTTCTTTCTTTATTATTTTTTAATAGATCTATTAGGGTCTAGATTCTATTTCTTTCTTATTATTTTCTAAACTTCACTGTGCTTTGAAATTGCTTGCAAAATGAGTAAGTGCCTTCAGACATGGGCAACTAGGCCTATTATTTCTGTATTCCCCAGTTTTGCCTACACAAAAAGAACAAGACCACGTCTTGGCGTCTAAAAAACAAGTCGTTCTTGTGAATAATTTCTTAAATTTTTTGTTTCCACCGACAGTTTCATTAGAATATGTCGATTACGAAAATAACATTGATGATTCTCAAAATAATATTTTTATACTATGTAATAAAATTGAAGATCGAATTTAAGGTGCGCAGACACGGGCAATTCCTTCATAGGTTTCGTGTACGGGCTACTGTGGGTACCGACAGCCCGCCGTCGCAAAGAGACGGGAACTAGACGAGTCCAGTAGACGTTTCTAGCCGAAGT
>CALNVZ010002327.1:9791-29791 GCA_940671915.1 Paracentrotus lividus | reverse complement strand
GACTGCAAAGCTTGGGTCTTTATGAGGAAGCTTAGGCCGAATCAGAGACTCCCGGGACAAACCCCACAGAAGCCCTAAAGAAAGGCTCTTCAGGTTGTTTATACATATTTTTTTTTTACAATCATGGCTTTGATAGTAATTTGGACTTGAGTACCCCAGGGTATGGATACTTATATGACATGGTTTTTTCACTATTAAATCTTTCAAATAAAATACCCCTGAAATACCATATTTGTCAAAATTTCCAAATTTCCTCCTAATTGTTGAGTAGTTGTTGTAGCATACTAAATTCCCAGAAAGTTTGAAACAAAACATATTTAGTTAGCAGCAACGACCTAAAATAAACTTTAAAAGTGACAGGAGAATGAATACTTATGAGCACGACTGTATGTGCCAAGGGCGTAAATCCGTGTCGAAGATGGGGGGATGAGCGAAATAATTTGCCAACTTGTTGACATACACAAGCACTCGTGCCACACAGTTTTGATACCCATAGGCCTATAGCAGAGGCGGCGAAATGGATTTGAGAGGGAGGGGTACGAATAAATTTATCTCTAAAATGTATGCTTTTAGCTTTATGACTGCCTTGATTACTGTTTTAATTAAGTAATGGAAAAACTAATGCGAGCCGCGAAGCGCGAGCCGAAATTTTAAGCTAAAAGTTGAGATATTTGTGCTTATTTATAAGCTCCTATTTTAGCTATCAGCGAGCGCGAAGCGCGAGCCAACAAATTTAAGCTGAAATTGGATATGTTGTGCAATAAAGGTCCTATAGGCCTGTAGTATCCACGAGCGCGAAAAAATATATGTATAGTACTATAGGCCTATATAGTGATAATTAGAGGTGGCGGAACGGATTTGAAGTCACGGGTCTTGATAAAAAGGGACAGTTCTGAAAATGGGTTAAAACTTAGATCAGAGGCATGGATCTAAAGGGAAATGTATTCGGAGACGGATGTGATACGAAGAAAATTTGTCTTTGATTATATGCTTTTAGAATCATAATGGCTGCTTGATTACTGTTTCATTATATAGGTGAAAATTAATGCGAGAGCGCGAAGCGCGAGCCGAAGATTTAAAGTAAAAAGTTATATGATATTGGTGCATTGTATAGTTCCTATTTATATATCAGCGAGCGCAAAGCGCGAGCCGAAAATTTTAAGCTGATAATATGTTTGGCATTAAAGGTCACATTATAGTAACCGCGAGCGGCGCGAAAACAAAGTTAAACAAAACATACAAGTAGAGACGGCGGAAAGGTTTTGAATAGGGGGTCTCGATGGGAAAAGGCACATTTTCTGAATAAGGGACAACTTTAGATTAGAGGCACAGACCCTAAAGAAAAATGTTATTCGGAGAGGGAGGAGGTACGAAGAAAATTTGTCTTTGAATGTATAATTTTTTAAGGCTGCCTTGATTCCTATTCATTTTTTAGTAATAGAAAATAACAGTTATGCGACGCGAAGCGCCGAGCCAAATTTTTAAGCTAAAAATTGGAATAATATATTTGTACATGCTTTGTTAAATACAGTGATAGAAAACCAATCCACATCTTTGCTATGGAAATTTTGTGGGCTGCAGGCCCAGCCCTCCAACAACCTAGCCCGCACACAACTACATTAATGTTTGTTTGTCAACAACACCCTTCCCAGCAGTGCCCTTACCTAAGGTTTGTTTCCCAGACGAGGGCATTGGATCCAACCTTCTAATACCACGTTACTGTTTGTTACTTAGTGCGACGGTCGCATAGCGACCGAGCAGAAAAATTTGGGGTTTTGGAGTAAAAAAAGAAGGCCAATTTAAGTATGAAGCCTATTGTAACCAATAACACAATTACCTTAGTTTTTTTTTAATTTCTTTCTGAAACTGGGGGGGGGAGGATTGTTTGTACAGCCATCCCCCCTCCAAATCTGGGGGCGGATGTATCGCCCCATCCCCCCGGATTTACGCCAGTGAGTGTAAGTAAAAAGTACGTTAGAAAGTTCGCTTGATAAATGCCGTTTAGACTTTTGTTCCCGACGGAACCTTTACATTAACTACGGAATGATATATCAATGACTTATATTTCATTGAGAAGAGCAGCGTAGTAATTTGAATCAAACTCTTTCATAAGTGCTATCAAGTAACCAACAATAAACATATAATTGTATACAAACTGTATAGGAAGACAGATCATCGGGGGAAAATAATTTAGGATAATCTTCTCAGTGTTAACGTGAATATGACATATGTGTAGTTCCAGTGTTAAAAGCCAAAATGTTTTCTTCTGACTGACACTTTGTTACTTTGCATCTGCTAAAAAACTGAAGAGTCAGCTAGTCTGGAATTCAGTAAATGATTGTTGAATGTAGCTCACTGTAAAATAAACTTGCAGTAAATTACTGGGTACAGCCAGAGATGACGGCTAGAAAACCTGTAGGAAACTGCAGTAAATTCATATTAGTTGAAAAAATTTTGAAATTATAACTTACTATATTAGAATACATTAAGGTATTAAGGTAACCTCCATTGAATATCCACTACACAAGGACCAAATATTTATAAAAACAAATATTCCTGTTGTTTGGCTTTTCTTCTTCTTTCATTTTTGTCATTTACGATGAATCTGGCCTTTTTGGAATGTGAACATTTTTTTTATTGGGCCATTGATATGACTGTGTTTAGAAACTAAGTTTTAATGATTGTATCCTTTCTTTTGTTTACACCCCAAATCCCTTGTGTTACTCAGTTTCATACAGCGGTTTGTTTGCTGTGCTAATTTGCCACTAAGCTACGTAAGTGTTAAAAATCTGTTTCAATTAGTATAGACGACTTCGTTCAACTATTAAGTGTAGACGATTGAATTTTTAAAGTTGATTAAAAAGAATCGCAAGTCGAATTTTTAAAAAATTAAAATTGAAGTATGACTCCATTATTTTCTACATCATGATTATAAGAAGGATATTTGGGTGTTAGTGTAAAGGAAAGAAGGAAGTGTATGCCTCTGATTCGAATTATCGTTATTTTCTTTTGAATATGAAAATTATAAATTATAATAAATAATATATATATATAATTTATAAATATAGTGATAGTATATCATTATATATATATTAATATTATAATATATAAATATCCAAAATAACAAAATGTTTTTTTTCTTCAGGAGAAATATTTACAATAACCTCATCATTGTACAATATTTCTCCTGAAGGAGACGATAATAGTCTCCGGTTGAAATTGAGACTTGAAAAATCTTAAATAAATTTGCAAAAACTGCATTACTGGCACTACATTTTGTTTTTTTTGTTTGATGATACCTGCCAATACGTGAAACTCTTATGATAAATATATATATTATATATATATTATATTATTATAATACAAATATAATAATAAATATTATAATATAAGTGATTATGATATGACAATATCAATACATATGATATACTAATCTCATAGATTCGATTTGCATTTATTGCGCACATTAATCCGACTCTATAGTCGTAGGCTTTATAAATTATAACCCGCAGCTAACGGAGCGCTTCACACGCATTACAAGTGAATTTCTTATCTCGCTACCTTCTCACTTGGGGTCAAGTACGCGCAAACTGTAGTGAGGACATCTATGAATATATATATATATGTATATAATAAACATGGTAAATAATAAAGCAATCGCGTACAAATTGAGAGAATTTTCGGTCTTTACCTTTTATCAAAATTTTTATTCGAGTAATCAACAAGTTAAATCAAAGAACTCGGCAAACGCGCAAAAAGCAACATGGATTACAATGCGCAACCAAGAGAGACAGAAAAACAGAAAAAAGAAAAGGGGAGGCGGCGAGAGAATGGAGACCGTTCATAAAAGAAAAAAGAAAGGGCGCACAAAGAAAGGGGGAGGGGTAGTAGGTGAGCAGTGATATCGTGTTAAAAAACGTCACAAAAAGACGAGAGAATGAGCGAGAGAGGAGAGAGGTATGAGAAAGAAAGAAAAAGGTCATGGTACCCACGTGCAGAAAGAGCACGAAGGGAAAAAGAAGAAACTAAAAGTAGAAGATGAGAAGAAAGTGAACCAAATGAGACAAGAAAGGAAGGTAGTAAGGGGGGGGAAATGGTGGGGGGGAAGAAAGACAAGAACAATATAACTTAATTAGAAACTACGGATCCCAAGACCGAAATGATACATTCATCCCACGGGGATGGCAAGTCCTAATCTGAAGATAGTTCTTTCCTGCCTGATTCTTCTCTTCATCAATCATCACCAAAGGCACTCTAATGACTCCAGTCACCAAAGAAAATCATCTACTGACGGTGGCCAGGTTGGTTGCAAAGGAGCGTGCCACTGGGAAGGCCGCTGGTGTTCAGGACGAATCGAACGATATGGTGTTCCGTGTCACCTCGCGTTCTGCAAGACGTCGTTTGGTTTTAACAAAGCTACTAGAGCAAGATCACATGACTGCAGGGATATCACATAGATCACGTTGCTAGTAAATACAGGAATAAAACTCGTCCTTTTGACATGAAAGTACCTTTAGGGTCCTCTGATGTCGCCAATGCTAGAGATTCGAAGCACAATGTTCTTACAGCGTAGCGGGCGGTAGCAAGGACGGGATGCCACATTGTAGTTGCTGGCTGGATGCGGTCTGATGTCGTTTTGGCAGTGAACCAGGTAGAACAGGAGATACTTACTATATACTATATAATATTAGGAAGAATATAATATATATTATATATAATATATATATTATATATACTATTTAATATATATATGTATATATATAATTCCAGGCGTGAAATATGCTATAATTAGAGTATAATCATTTTCGAAACGAAATGAGTAGCCTTTTAGTAAACCGTTAACTAGGGAGCTAATTGGCCATATGCCCTGAACCCACAATAAAATAAATTATCATATATAACATTTTATTATCTCACCATCATTACAGGCACCAAAATATTGCAACGAGAAGACTTCAAGTTCTGGAACAGTGTTCTTCGCTACGCGAGACGGTATCGAACTCGGGTTATACCGCTCGCCTACTTGACTGATTTGCTCGTACGAATCGTTTTAAGCTTCAACGATGGGTTCCGTGGCCGATGCATTGCAACCGTCCAAGCTCATACTTAAACCGGTTATAACCTACATGAGCTTTATCGATGCATTGGGGAACGTAAGATTATTGCTAATGTTTGTGTGCATTTTTCAGGGGGGGGAAGAGAGAAAATCCCAGGGTGGGAAAACCTGCCTGGGGGCCTGCCACTATGGATCGACGGAAACGGAACGGTGGGGAAGGAGAGCCTTTGTCGCTGCCCCCCCTTTACTAAAACCAGTGCCCTCCTTCTTAAGCTAAAACGGGCACATTTATACTTTAAAAGAACCTTTCAGATCTTTTCTTTGAAGATCCCAGAACGACTTTTACAATATCTTTGCCTAGAATTTACACGAACAATATCTTTGTAAAAAGGCACCTCTGGCGTCTCAAGTGTCCTTTTTTTCTTCACAATTTTTTTTTTATGCCTAATATTTTCGCTCGGTCGCGTAGGCCCTACCGCGACCCCTCGCATACAAAAAAGGAAATTCCAAGCAATATGCCCACTGAAACCAATCACCCCTGCTGCCCGAGCTTCATACTATTGTGAAAGAGTGTTGTCAGAAAGGCACCTAGGCACAAAATATTTATAAATCCGAATGAAAGGTTTTTTTTTTATATATGCCCCTTCTAGCATTTATATGTTTAAAAATCATTTTAAAACAAGGAAATTCTATTGCAATCAGTATTTATCTGTTATCATGGGGAGGAAATTATCTTATATTGACGTAATGTCAATATATATAATTATGGACAAATATCCAGCGAACTGGTATGAGATTATAAGGCTTATTATATTTGTGCGAGCGGGAAAAAGCGCAAGTCTAGATATATGTTTTCCCATTTATAATAGTTTAATATCTGCTATCAATGAATCCTTAATTGATCTACTTATAACAATGCTTTGTTGAATGAAGACTGGTGAGGCCAAAAGCTTCATCAAAGGGTAAGGTCTAATAGGTTAAAATGTTCAATTCGTACTTTTTGCTAATTATATTCTTGCATTCAATTTTGTTTAAAAATTTGAACAAATGATATGGGTACCACAAGTTTGTTGATGAGGATGTGAGGTCAGAAGTTTTTATTGCAATTGTTATTGATTCGCGAAATCAGCTAGCGGGAGATTATGGTTCAGAATCACCTGTAGGCCTATAGTAAAATAGGAAATAATTTCCCCCTCTCTACTCTTCTCTCTCTCTCTCTCTCTCTCTCGCTCTCTCTCCGCTTCTCCTCTCTTATTTAATAGCATGTTTTACTGAAGTAGTAGCCTAGAGGGATGAGGCTGAGGTCGAGATACTGTCCAAGGAGAAGAAAGATCAGTCTCTTTTGTCATCGATATGACAGCGACTGAAGGTTACACCGTTAGAAATTTTCTCCTTAAAATATCCTTTTAAAAAACAGAAAAAGTTCTTGCAGCAGGGCTTTCAAGAACACTTGTATTCTTACTGCATATTTGCAGTAAAAATTATTCATATGGGATGTGAAATTTACAAAATTTTCTGTAATAAAAACTTTTTTCCTTTTTAAAGACGCGACAACTCTTCTGTTAATTTTTCAGAAAATTTCAAAGAAAAATGACAGAAATAATTCTGGTAAAAATTTATTAACGTGGAAAAATTAAAAATTTAATGATCACATCGTTTTTTATACGAGTCTCTTAAAGTATACGCGTGTTAATACTTTTTTTTGTGTGTGCTGGACACACCATATCATGCGTGTATACATGTATAGGAGCTAAATCATCCTGCGGTTTATAAATAACAAAATACCTTTAAAATTGTAGTTCATAAAAACTTCTATCTACAGCTGTGCTCATAAGTATTTATACCCCTGTCATTTTTAAAGATTTTTAGCTGTGTTGCTAACTGGACGTATTTTGACAAACTTTCTGGTGATTAGTATGTTACCAACAACTGAACAATTAGGAAAATTTTATGGAAAACACCCTGTTCATAAGTATTCATACCCTTGAGGGCACTCAATCCAATTTATTACTTAATAACTCAAAATGACCATCTGAAATAGTTCTTCCAAGTGCCCAGAGCCTTTTTTTTTTTTTAGATCTTCTGTGGGGTTTGTCCCGGAAGGTCTTTGTAAAATATTCAGGCTGACTCAGGTTGCATATGGTCTTTGAGCAATCATGTGAGTCTTCACATTCCCCGACACATTTCCGGTGGGATTCTTGTCAGGTCTTCAAATTTTCCACTCTAGATAGTTCTTTACGATTATCCTCGATCCACTTCTTGAATGAATTGGCCATATGTGTTGGAACATTGTCGTTTTTGCATATCCAATGCTGTCCAAATTAACCTTTATAAGAATACTTATGAACACTATCTAAACAAAATCGTCTTTGTCAGGATGCCTCTTATTCTTAAGAGAATTCCAGTGCTACCAGCAAAGAATTTCTTCTTTGCACTGGAATAATGGGTTACATACGGATTTCATGTGCTATAATCAGGACACTGTTCTTTGGGCATGTTAAGTTGAAGACTTTTTCTTTATTTCGCCAGATTGAAAAAAAAAACTTCATCATTGCCCTAAACTGTAATTTACTGTAAGCAACTTATAAAATGATGGCCCAAAAGTCATAACATTGGTTTAACTGAGCTCAGGAATTGCCCAGAAGTCCCTGGTGGTTTTGACTGCAAAGCTTGGGTCTTTATGAGGAAGCTTAGGCCGATCAGAGGACTCCCGGGACAAACCCCACAGAAGCCCTAAAGAAAGGCTCTTCAGGTGGTTATACATATTTTTTTTTACAATCATGGCTTTTGAGTAGTAATTTGGACTGAGTACCCCAGGGGTATGGATACTTATGAACATGGTTTTTTCCATAAATCTTTCAATAAAATACCCCTGAAATACCATATTTGTCAAAATTTCAAATTTTCCTCCTAATTGTTGAGTTGTTGGTAGCATACTAATTCCCAGAAAGTTTGACAAAACATATTTAGTTAGCAGCACGACCTAAAATAAACTTTAAAAGTGACAGGAGGATGAATACTTATGAGCACGACTGTATGTGCCAAGGGCGTAAATCCGTGTCGAGGACTGGGGGGGATGAGCGAAATAATTTGCCAACTTGTTTGACATACACAAGCACTCGTGCCACAAGTTTTTGATACCCATAGGCCTATAGCAGAGGCGGCGAAATGGATTTGAGAGGGAGGGGTACGAATAGAATTTATCTCTAAATGTATGCTTTTAGCTTTATGACTGCCTTGATTACTGTTTATATTAGTAATGGAAAAACTAATGCGAGCGCGAAGCGCGAGCCGAAAATTTTAAGCTAAAAGTTGGAGATATTTGTGCATTATTTATAGCTCCTATTTAGTATCAGCGAGCGCGAAGCGCGAGCCAACAAATTTAAGCTGAAATTGGATATGTTTGTGCAATAAAGGTCCTATAGGCCTGTAGTATCCACGAGCGCGAAAAAATAATGTATAGGCTATAGGCCTATATAGTGATAATAGAGGTGGCGGAACGGATTTGAAGGTCACGGGTCTTGATAAAAAGGGCACAGTTCTGAAAATGGTTACACTTTAGATCAGAGGCATGGATCTAAAGGGAAATGTATTCGGAGACGGAGGTGATACGAAGAAAATTTGTCTTTGATTATATGCTTTTATGAATCATAATGGCTGCCTTGATTACTGTTCATTATAGTGGAAAATTAATGCGAGCGCGAAGCGCGAGCCGAAGATTTTAAAGTAAAAGTTTGAGATATTGGTGCATTGTATAGTTCCTATTTAATATCAGCGAGCGCAAAGCGCGAGCCGAAAATTTTAAGCTGAAATATATGTTTGTGCATTAAAGGTCACATTATAGTAACCGCGAGCGCGAAAACAAAAGTTAAACAAAAACATACAGTAGAGACGGCGGAAAGGTTTTGAATAGGGGTCTCGATGGGAAAAAGGCACATTTTCTGAATAAGGGGACACTTTAGATTAGAGGCACAGACCTAAAGAAAAATGTATTCGGAGAGGGAGGAGGTACGAAGAAAATTTGTCTTTGAATGTATATTTTTAAGGCTGCCTTGATTCCTATTCATTTTAGTAATAGAAAAAGTAATGCGAGCGCGAAGCGCGAGCCAAATTTTTTAAGCTAAAAATTGGAGATATTATTTGTACATGCTTTGTTAAATAACAGTGATAGAAAACCAATCCACAATCTTTGCTATGGAAATTTTGTGGGCTGCAGGCCCCAAGCCCTCCAACAACCTAGCCCGCACACAACTACATTAATGTTTTTGTTTGTCAACAACACCCTTCCCAGCAGTGCCCTTACCTAAGGTTTGTTCCCAGACGAGGGCATTGGATCCAACCTTCTAATACCTACGTTACTGTTTGTTACTTAGTGCGAGGTCGCATAGCGACCGAGCAGAAAAATTTGGGGGTTTTGGAGTAAAAAAGAGGCCAATTTAAGTATTGAAAGCGCTATTGTAACCAATAACACAATTACCTAGTGTTTTTTTTTTTAATTTCTTTCTTGAAAACTGGGGGGGGGGGATGTTTGTACAGGCCATCCCCCCCTCCTCAAAATCTGGGGGGGATGTATCCCCCCATCCCCCCGGGATTTACGCCAGTGAGTGTAAGTAAAAAGTTACGTTAGAAAGTTCGCTTTGATAAATGCCGTTTAGACTTTTGTTCCAAGACAGGAACCTTACATTAACTACGGAATGATATATCAATGACTTAATATTCATGAGAAGAGAGGGTGGAGTATATTTGGAATCAAACTCTTCATAAGTGCTACAATAACCACAATAAACATATAATTGTATACAAACTGTATAGAAAATGAACAGTCGGGGGAAAATAATTTAGGAAATCTTCTCATGTTATGTGAATATGACAATATGTGGTTCCAAGTTAAAAGCCAAAATGTTTTTTCTTGCTGATGCACTTTGTATACTTTGCATCTGTAAAAAACTGAAGAGTAGCTAGTGGGAATTTTCAGTAATTGATTGTTGAATGTAGCTCACTGTAAAATAAACTTGCAGTAAATTACGGTACAGCAGAGATGCCGGTAAGAAAACTGTAGAAACTGCAGTAAATCATATAGTTGAAAAATTTTGAAATTATAAACTTATACATCATTGTACATTGGTATTTGAAGGTAAGCCTCCATGAATCCACTCACAAGGGACAAAATATATTATAAAACAAATATTCCTGTTGTTTGGCTTTTTCTTTCTTTTCATTTTTTGTCATTTACGATGAATCTGGCCTTTTTGGAATGTGAACATTTTTTTTATTGGGCCATTGATATGACTGTGTTAACAACTAAGTGTTTAATTGTGTAATCCTTTCTCTTTTATACCCCCTCCCTTGTGTACTCAGGTTCATACAGCGGTTTGTTTGCTAATGTGGAGTTTGCAGCTAGCGTACGTAAGTGTTAAAATTGCGTTTCAATTTATAGACGGACTTCTTCAACATTAAGTGTAGACATTTGAATTTTAAAGTTGATTAAAAAGGAATCGCAAGTCGATTTTTAAAAAATTAAACATGAATGTTATTCCATTATTGTTTCTACATCATGATAAACAGAGGAAATTTGGGGTTAGTAGTAAAGGAAAGAGAAGTGTTATGCCTCGATTCGTTACTCGTTATTTCTTTTGATATGAAATATAATATAAAAATAATATTATATATATTTATATATATATATATATATATATATATATATATATATATATATATATATATATATATAAAACAAAAAAAACAAAATGTTTTTTTTTTCTTCAGGAGAAATATTTACAATGAACCTTTCATTGTAAATATTTCTCCTGAAGGAGACGGAGGTACTAGTCCGTTGAAAATTTGAGACTGAAAAATCTAATAAATTTGCGAAAATGCATTACTGGACTACATTTTGTTTTTTTGTTTGATGATCACCTGCCAATACGTGAAACTCTATGATATATATATATATATATATATATATATATATATATATATATAATAACAATAATAATAATAATAATAATAATAACAATAATAATGTGATTTGTATTGCGCACATATCCACTCTGTAGAGTGCTCAAGACGCATCATATTATTATTACCCGACTTAGCTAGGCTATACCCCGCGAAGGGCGCTCACAGCATTCAAGGAATTTCTTTCTACCGGTACCCATTCACCTCACTTGGGTCAAGTACGGCAAATTGTAGATGGACATCTTATATATATATATGTATATAATAAACACATGGTAAATAAAGCAATCCGTGACAAATTGAAGTATTAAATTTTCGGTCATAGACCTTCATCAGAAATGATTTTATTGAGTATCAACAAAAATGCAAAAAGCGCAAACGCGCAAAAAGCAACATGGATACAATGCGCAACCAAGGAGACAGAAAAACAGAAAAAGAGAAAAGGGGAGGGGCGAGAGAAGGAGACGTCATAAAAGAAAAAAGAAAGGGCGCACAAAGAAAGGGGGAGGGGGAGGGGGAGTGACGTAAAAAACGTCACAAAAAGACGAGAGAGAGAGAGAGAGAGAGGTAGAGAAAGAAAGAAAAGGCAGGAAGGGAGAAAGAGAGGAAGGGAAAAAGAAGAAACAAGAATAGAAGAGAGAAAGAAACAAAGAGAAGAGAAGGAAGGAGTAGGGGGGGAAGGGGGGGGGAGAAAGACAAAGCAAAACATAATTAGAACATACGGAAAGACCGAAATGATACATTCATCCCACGGGGAATGGAGAGTTCCTAATCTGAAGATAAGTCTTTCCTCCTGATTCTTCTTCTCATCAAATCATCACCAAAGCACTTAATGACTCCAGTCACCAAGAAATCATCTACTGAGTGGCCAGGTTGGTTGAAATGGCGTGCCACTGGGAGGCCGCTGGTGTTCAGACGAATCGAACGAAGGTGTTCCGTCACTCGGTCTGCAAGACGTCGTTTGGTTTCACCTACGTAGAGCAGATCACATGACTTGCAGGATATCACATAGATCACGTGCTAGTAATACAGGTGAACTCGTCCTTGACATGAAAAGTACCTTTAGGGCCTCTGATGTCGCCAATGCTAGAGATTCGAGCACATGTCTTACAGCGAGGGCGGAGCAAGGACGGGATGCCACATTGTAGTTGCTGGCTGGATGGGTCTGATGTGCGTTGGAGTGAACCAGGGTAGAACGGAGACTTATATATATATATATATATATATATATATATATATATATATATATATATATATATATATATATATATATATATATGTATATATATATATTCCAGGGAAAATGCAAATTTAGAGTATAAATCATTCGAAACGAAATGAGTAGCCTTTTAGTAAACCGTTAACTAGGGAGCTGAATTGGCCATATGCCCGAAACAAAATAATATCAAACATTTTTATTATCATCACCATCATTACAGGCTACCAAAATATTGCAACAAAGACTTCAAGTTCGGGAACAGTGTTCTTCGCTACGGAGACGGTATCGAACCTCGGTAACGCTCGCTACTTGACTGAACTTGCTCGTACGAATTCGTTTAAGCTCAACGATGGGTTCGTGGCCGATGCATGCAACCTTCCAAGCTCATACTCTAAACCGGCCTACATGAGCTTTATCGATGATTGGGGAACGGTAAGATATGCTAATGTTTGTGTGCATCAGGAACCGACTGGTCCACTATGGTGACGGCGGAACGGGTGGGGGAAGGAGCCTTTTCGTTACTAAAAAGTGCCCTTTTCTTAGCTAAAAGGGCACATTTATACTTTAAAAGAAACTTTCAAGACTTCTTGAAAGTCCCACGAACAATATCTTTGCACGAACAATATCTTTGTAAAAAGGGAGCACTCTTGGTTCTCAAAGTGTCCTTTTTTTCTTCACAATTTTTTTTTTTTTTATGCCTAATATTTTCCGCTCGGTCGCTAGGCCCTACGCGACCTCGCATAAAAAAGGAATTCCAAGCAATATGCATGAAACCAATCACCCCTGCTGCCCGAGCCAACTATTGTGAAAGAGTGTTGTCAGAAGCATAGGCCTATATAATGATGGAAAGGTTTTTTTTTTATATGCCCCTTCTAGCATTTATATGTTTAAAATCATTTAAAACAAGGAAATCTATTTGCAATCAGTATTTAACTTTATCATGGGGGAAATTATTTATATTGACGTAATGTCAATATATATATATTATGGACAAATTCCAGCGAGCTGGTGAGATTAGTAAGGGCTATATTTTGCGAGCGGAAAGCGCAAGCTGAAAGTTTCCCAATAATAGTAATATCTGCATCAATGATCCTTAATGTCTAATATAACATGTTTGTTGATGAAGATGGTGAGGCCAAAGCTCATCAAAGGGGTCAAAAGGTTATGTTCCATACGTACTTTTGCTAATTAATCTGCATCAATTTTGTTAAAAATTTGAACAAATGATAGTGGGTACCACAAGTTTGTTGATGAGGATGGTGAGGTCAGAAGGTCTTATTGCAATTGTTATTGATCGCGAAATCAGCTAGCGAGATTATGGTTCATGAATCACCTGTAGGCCTATAGTAAAATAGGAAATAATTTCCCCTCTCTCTCTCTCTCTCTCTCTCTCTCTCTCTCGCTCTCTCTCTCGCTCTCTCTCTCTTATTTATAGCATGTTGTTACTGAAGTAGACCTAGGGATGAGGCGAGGCGAGAACTGCCAAGAGGAAAGATCAGTCTTTGTCACATATGCAGCGACTGAGGTACACCGTTAGAAATTTTCTCCTTAAAATATCCTTTAAAAAACAGAAAAGTTCTTGCAGCAGGGCTTCAAGAACACTTGTATTCTTACTGCATAATTTGCAGTAAAATTATTTATATGGGATGTGAAATTTTACAAATTTTCTGTAATAAAAGACTTTTTTCCTTTTTAAAACGGACCTCTTCTGTTAATTTTCAGAAAATTTCAAGAAAATACAGAAATATTCTGTATTTTTAACGTGAAATAAAAATTAATGTCACATGCGTTTTTTATACGAGTCTCTTAAAGTCGGTTTACTTTTTTTTTTCTGGGACACACCATATCATGGTGTATACATGGTATAGGAAGCTAAATATCTGGGTTCGATTCCCCGCAGAAAATGTTGTTGTTGTCTTTTAATTTTTGCGATTTTCAGAAAATCATGAAAAAATAGGTCTATTTATCATGTTTATCAATCAAACCTTGGTATTAGCTTAATTGAAGCCTCCTGAGGTTAACGATTGACGATTCAGATAGATCTATCGATGCCAATACCCGTTTCTATGTCTGCAAAGGCGTCAGTAAGCATAGCGAGGCTCACGAGGCTGAAGAGCGTCGGAGCTAGAACATAGCCTTGCTGTACTCCATTTGAGCTTGGAGCTGATGACTCTCCACTGTCTTGGACCCAGCATGCCGTCGTACAGCTGCCGCTCAATGGAGCTGAACTTGTGAGGACATCGATACTTTGTCATGATTCTCCACAGGCCGTCTTCTGACACTTTCAAAAGCCTCAGATCGACGTAGGTGCAAGTCAGCAGCAATAATAATAATATTAATAATAATAAAAGTAATGAAGTTAATTATATTTGCTTAATCATGTACTAGATTGGGGCCAGTGTGAGTGCATCGGGTTCGTACAAAGTCTACAGCGCTTCTCTTTCTGTTAACATGAACACATTTAACAGTAATATGCAGAGCGGAACAAGTTTTGGGAGCAGTTACACCTCTTATTCAATTGGAAGTACTAGTATAAACGGTAAGTAATTGTTTAAGACCCCATGGTCATGGGCTGGAGGTGGGTGGTTTCACTCGGGTCAGTTACCCACCCAGAAACGTTTTTTTTTTTTTTTTTTTTTTTGACGCAGGAAGGGGAAGGGGGGCAATACCCCAAATTTCCAATTTTATGCACATTTTTTTTCTTTTAAATGTTAGGTTTAGTGGGGCTGGGCCGCCAGCCCTCCCGCCTTAATATTCCGGACCGTGCCTCAAAATGTCATGAAAGCTCATTATATTATTGAAAGATATGTTCATTAATACAGTATATTTTCCAGGACTATTTATAAATGATTTAAAAGTAAAATCTGATGAGTCTCCTTCTTGTTTTCTTACTACAGAGCCCATCAAATTAACAATGATGGGGATGCATGAGGTATTCGATGGAGATTATTGGATGCTGTTAAGTACTTATGTTTCATCTGGTCACTGCAGTAACACTTTTGATCGGGCAACCGTAGGGGCTAACGTCCTCACAGCTATGCAGGGATATGCGCAATGGAAGAGAATACAACCAAGCACGAGAATGAATGTACAGTGTATCAGGGGGGCATTTCATCAAAGGACTTGTCGGACGTTTTATCCGAGAAATTTGCTCTCAGCCAATCAGATGCAAGCATTTCAGTAGCTTATAACAGTTTGTCAGATAAAACGTCCGACAAATACTTTGATGAAACGCCCCCAGGTGTATCAGAGAAAGAGAAACCAAACTCGCTGTCGATGAAATATTTGTTTAAAGGCAAACAAAATAATTAAAATAATAATTAAGATAATAATTGAATAAATAAATAAAAGGAAAAAAAGCATGTAAAATAAAAGTCATAGGTCTTTAGATCGTAATGTCTTTGGTGTGTTTGAAAAGTTTGATCATCATTGTTTAGGTTGTTTTTGTTTTTCCTCTCTTTTAAAAAAAATAATAATTGGTTCACTTTGAGTTTTTTCCTCGAGATTTCTTATCTACCATGTATATAAGGAGTATCTGAAATGTTTTTTTTTGTGTGTTTGTGCTGCGAGGCTAGTTCTATTTCGTTTTTTTTTTAGCCAGAAAAATTATCTACTATTTATAATGGTTAATAGGCCCTACATGAAAAAAAAAAAAAAAAAAAAAATCACCAATTTTTTTACAACGGAAATTCCTTTCTCTCTCAAATAGGCATATTCCGAAATCATTTTCTGTTGTTTTGTGATTTTGATTTAAGAAAAGGATCAACTTTGAACTGTGGTTTCCATTTTTCTTATACGCCCAAATACGTATTGATTTTTATGTTTTTAAATAGATCTACACGGTTTACCATAAATTTGACAATTTAAGGTAAATTTATTTGAACAATGAAAAATTGAAAACAAAAACTTTATTATTTTCATCATTCAAATTCCCAAATGATAGCATGAATAACATTTTACGAATGTAATTTGCAATGTCGGGCAGTGCTTAATCGGACTTTTTGCTCACATTTTGAACTTTCACCTATTTCTACATTATAGAATTTTCACCAAATTTTGATGAAATTTTGTCTTTAGAGGCCGTTTTTAAAATTGTTTATTGTGATACTTAGTAGGCCTATGGCCTAACATCAATGGCACATAAAACGATTTTACCCTTATGTCCCATTAGGGGAATTTTGAAGCCCCCCCCCCTGGCATTTTCTGAGACAGCTCCGCCGCACGATTTCTTAAAACATCCGTCAGACCGAAAACGGCTCAAAAACGTGACTTTGTATGGAGCGTTTTTCACATATGATTATTTTTACTTTTAGTGGCTGAAACTACTTTGTGTCAGTATAATTATGCTTCAAAATGGTTCTACAATACGTTTTATCCCCAAAACAAAGAAAAACTACAGGTTGAAAGACAAAGAAATACTTTGAAAATTCATAAAACTATAAAATAATAATAATAATAATAATAATACCCATTATTTATAATGCGCTTTTCCCATAGTGGCTCAAAGCGCTTTACAGTATATTATTACCCCGATCACTGGATTTAACTCCATATCTTGTAGTCAGCCATTTATAGGCGCCTTATATGGAATTATCCTCCCGGATACCCATTTGCACCTGGGTGGAGTGGACGTAAGTGCCGGTGCGGGAATCGAACCCACGACCTTTGCATTCCCAGTCGAGTGATACGACCACTAGACTACGGCACTTACGCCAAAATGCATGAGAAATTTATGTTGACTCCGAGATTTTGTTAGAAGGGCAAGTCCAAGCTATTTGATCACTCATGAGTGAAATTTCAAAATGGTTCAAATAAGACAAACTTGGTGTCATTTAAAAGCCAAGATGTTAAAGTACATGAATTTTACAACGAGAATAAAAAAATGCTCATGAATGACCAATAATAAATGAATATATTTGCATAAATTAACAGTTTGAGTAACGCGTGGGACATTAAGAATTTTGGCTTTTATAAAGATATCTTTAAAGTTTTACACATTTCTATCCCAATAGTAGTGGGACCCTAAAGTCTGAATGACAAGTTATCATGACTATGATTACCAGTTTCTCAACTAATTAAATATGCAAATGAGGGATGGTACAAAATTGGCATGTCCCACGCGTTACGTTTTTAGGTCATTATTTCTCATTTGCAGAAAAAATAATGATTGAAATTTCATGAGACTTTCAAAAGACCAAATTTACAGTAGGCTCCATCATAATCAGGAGAAAAAGGTTCAGTCTGATTCATCTAATTAACACAATCTTTAATTAGATTTGGTAACGTGTGGGACATTTTAGTAACGCGTGGGACAACATGTGTAAAACGTATGGAAGTACAATAAGTTTTGCCAAAAGGAAGTGAAAATTCCCTATAAACTGTTTTAACATTTAAAGTCAGTTAACATGATTAGTGCATCCATTTTCCATCACCAAGACCTTTAATTAAACTAAAAGTAATAAAAAATTACTTTTTCCCCCAAGGGAAACAATGCTCTTCGGGATTTTTGCATGTGATGAAAAATGTGCATAATTTTTTTTTTTTTTTTTACTTAGTCCTCGTATCTATCAAACAATAATGTTTTTCAACAGGGTTAATTACATGTAAGTTCTCACAAGCAACTTTTTCTCATTTGGTGCATTAAAGGCATACGTTAATGTTGCATGCTATAAATTGAATTTCGTAGCCCTGGGCCCTATTATAAAGTCTTTAATGAAACAGTATGTAGTTTTAGACTGAAGCTTAATACATCTAACTTCCATAACTTCCATTGTTCATTCTTTTTCAAAGTTTGTCATTCAGAGACAATATGCTATACACGTAGATGCTGTTAACATGTATCATGGAAAATAACCTTTAGTTTCATTTTATATTGTGCGACCTATCACATGCATATATCTTTCTGTTTTTTACCAAATTTGTTCACAAGGTACTATATACCTTCTTTTTGTCATGTAGTTACAAAACAGAATCATGAAAGTATATTTGATGTATGTACACATATCGTCGCTGCTTTCACGAACCGGCACAACCGAACGCGCACCGCGAAAAGTACATTCTGAGATAAACGCGTTTGAAGTTTAGCCCATTTTCAATCCCTCAGAAATATGTCCTATGTATAACTTTTACTCATAAAATACATATCAATTTCAAGGAAATTTTCTGTAGTTTCTAATCAATCAAATTATTTAGTTTAATGACAATTACTTTTGATGTTACGAAGATGTGATCACTTGTGCCGGTTCGTGAAAGTAAAAAAATGCTGTTTACGCTGCAAAATTATTTTCACGAACCGGCACGGCCGACCGTGCCGCCTGTCAAAGCGCTAAATTTGTTTTCACGAACCGGCACATGCCTACGTCACAATGGATTATTTCACGTGCGCGCAATACGTCACAATGGGTTTTTACACGTGCACGTATAACGTCACAATGGGTTCTTTGCCCATTATGATCTTGCCAGTTTCCATAAAGTTAATCAAATTATTATATTTTTAACATTTTAGTAATTTTATCGTGCTTTAGTTTACGTGTACAATC
Source organism: Paracentrotus lividus (assembly GCA_940671915.1). Classification (NCBI taxonomy): domain Eukaryota; kingdom Metazoa; phylum Echinodermata; class Echinoidea; order Camarodonta; family Echinidae; genus Paracentrotus; species Paracentrotus lividus. The sequence goes on along the minus strand of CALNVZ010002327.1, from coordinate 11,019 downwards.
ATTCTATGTTTACGAATGTGATATTAGTGAGCATTTTTTTTATAACTAGCTATTCCTTCTTTTCTATGACCTCATAAGAGATTGTATACCCCACTATTTTTTGTTTCTTGTCATTTCTCTCTCCTCTCTTCTCTCTCTGTCTGTCTTTCACCAAGGAAATCTTTGGTCTTCTCTTTTCTTCAGGGGATGGGAATTCCTAGGTTATTTATTGGAACATAACTTAAGCTTTGAAATAAGAGATCAAATCTTTAAAAAAGTATATTACAATGAATTAAAAAAGTGCCCAATTTATAACGGAGACAAGAAGAGCGCATTAAAAAAAAATGTCTACTAGCGATGATCATGTTAAATTTAAAAATAATTGTTCAAAGTCCTCGTTAATAAATCATTTTTCTCTGAATATTTTTACATATTATGAATTAAAATTGATTTGATTGAATAATTACATTTCACAGTGGCATATATAGAATATCGAGCATTCTTTAAACACCAATCACAATCAGTTGCTAAACGTGTATAAAAAAAAGTATGGAGCTAACATAATGTGGATACTGTGATCATGATTCAATTTTAGCCTACACTTTTTTATTTATCCTTTTTGTCTTGACGAAGATTCCTGCTAGGATTGAAAGTCAGGCTCTCTTTGATTTAATTGTACTCTTTTATTGGATAAGCAGTTGCAGTTCTTTCTTAAGTTAATTTTAGGGCAGTCCAGCTATTTGTTCAAGATGGGTGATTATTGACTTTTGACCATTTTTGGTGTCAAGAGGTTTTCAGTAGGTTTGTAAACTATACTAAAGTGTGTCATATATTCGCATAAAGGGTATCGAATGAACTTATAATAGTCAAAAACTCATTTCAAGATTCACATGACGTCACAATGCTATTAATATCTGAAAATAATGATGCATTAAAAACGCTATTATTCAAACCTTTAAGAACAAGGGTTGTCATAGGGTAACAAATAGTTGTTATAATTGCTTTTTTCTATATTTTTTTGGGCTAATTCTAGTGAAATATCACGTTGAAAAGCATTATAGCTTTCCACATTTTTTTTGTTCAGGTTCCAGAAGTAGTTCTATAAAGTTACTGTGAGCTGATGTAATCATGCATTTTTTCACCTCCCACTTTTGAAATGAAAACAAATATGTTTTTTTTTTTTCATTTGTGTTTTGATTATGTTTCTTTTGGGTTTATCAGAGAGATTGTTTAACAAGATTTGTACGGC
>CALNVZ010002324.1:5039-17406 GCA_940671915.1 Paracentrotus lividus | reverse complement strand
CGATCCCCACTGATGACACATTACCACCGAGGACCACATATACCCACCGAGATCACTTTTACTCCCCTCACAGAAAGACAAAAATATACCCAGCGACAATTACCCTCCTAGTAGTGAGTGATCAGTATTTACCACTTGAAGCGAACAATTATACGCCCACACTGGACAACTTCACCCTACTGGACATACCCCTGCATCTATCGCCATCCTGAACGGAACTAACTATCTCCACAGTGACCTAATAATATCACCTCGCGACCAACTTAATAGCCTTCTAATATGCAATTAACCCCGCTTGGTATAATATTATCGCCACTTGTGAACTGTAATTACCCTTCGACAAATTTTACCACCCTCGTGTAAGAGTAACTAATATCCCAGCCCTAAAACGAACCAAACATAACCTCGATTCCAAACATTACCCCACCAAACAACATACCCCCGAACAATCTACCCCATCGTACGAATATGCTCCCCTAATAGTATACAATTAAAACCCACCCGGCTACACACGTTCGAGCCACACCAGAGAAGACAACACTTATGCCTCCCCCAAGAACGTCCGTAATCTGCAGCGTATAAGAATACCTTATATATTTTAAATATGTATTCCATAACAGGCTGATATATTGAAGAGTGCAAAATGATAGTTTAAATTCGCCCACATCCTTTTTCCCTAAATTCACCTAATATCAATTTATTCATTAGTTGTTCAAGGCCTTAATTTTAATTGCATTTCATTATAGTGATATCAATAAGAATCGAATTAACAAATAATTCTACTGGATAAAGTTGATATTGGAGTCACAACTACGTTCTTATTTTTCTTCAACTATGACTATCAATTCTCGATAGTTTTATACATAGTAAAACCACATCATAAAACAGCTCAGTAGTATATTTCTCATAATCAATGAAACTTATTGCCCGAATTACATATGACGGTGAATCTGCACCAGGAATCCTCCGTCTTATCAATACATGTGATATCTCTTATACACGAGGCGACGTCAATAAAAGGCCAACCATTAAATATCTCCTTATAATATTAACATAATTAAAATGTAAATAGAAGTATAAGTAATGTGTGACATATCTAATACTTATTCACCTATCATGACCGGTTGATTAATGTCCTAACAATTTTGACATTGGGCTATTAGTTCCTAATAAATTTTGTTACAAAAGCTTTAATTTCGCATAATATTATGGAGAGTATAGAAAAAAACAATCATATTCTAATTATGATCAGGGATATCGTGTTTACAATTTAGATTAATGTTCTTTCTAGGATACTTAATTCCTTCTATGATCTTTAATTGCTATCACCCTAAAATGCTGAAATTACAAGGTAGTTGATAGTGGCCTATACCATCATTTGATTTATAGAGACTTAATCTATTACCAAACCTATTTAAGTTAAAAAAAACCATCATCTACTTCGGAATATTGGGGACCAAGGAGGAAGGAAAGAATAAGCAGGACAGATAAAAATAATACAGGTGAAAAATACCATCGGTATGATAGTATGAGCAAAAAGTGAGAAAAAGAAATAGAAAGAAGTACGATGGAGACCTATCCCAACCTCAAACGAGCATGATACAAGGATGAATAAATATCTAAATTAAGATAAGTCTCCAACACACCTACCACACCCTGCAATATCACCTGGCGAGACCCACTATATGGGCGCTGCTTGAGCCCAACAACGAATGCCGGAGAATGGGGGTTAGAACTCCCCCCCAAAAAGAAACGAACAACAACGGATACAAAACAATCATATTCAACCGAACAAACTAACAAACAAAAAACCTTAAAGGAACCCAACCTTCTCAAACTAGGACTTTGGTCCGTCAATAGACCAGTACAATTAGTGAAGAATATAGGTTCTATACGGATTAACGTTTTTATAGTGTCCTGTGTAATGCGGAGGCGATCTAGATTGTCTGGGGTGATCTGTTCTGAGCTGCATTATATCATTTTTACTGGTAATTGATCCTCGGCATCCCGGGTAATTTCGATGTTTACGAGGGTCTATTTGTCCGAGTATCTGAAGATTGCTAGACCACAGAGATTGGTCTGCAGGTTAATCTTTGTGCCACGGAGCGGTTAATTGTCCTTCCAACCACAGAAATCAACGGCAAAGGGCGCTAAATTTGTCCATGGCGAAGTGAGACCTGAGTAAATTTGCGTTCCTCGGGGGGTAATTGATTCCTACCTCGGGTATTATTCTAGTCCCCAGATAGCCGTTATAGCTAACCGTGAATACAAGAGGCCTGTGAACTGGCTTGTCCAGTCGAGGAGGTTTCAAACATATGCAGATCTTGAAGAAGACCACGCGTTTTATATTATATATATACACAAAAACTGTCCAGTATAATTGGCCTAATCACTCCATGTGCTGTTGTAATAGACAGATCATTCCGATAGATGTCACTAGTTGAAGGATGTTCATAACCTAACATCATCTATCTATAGACTATCTAAACACAATGAGCTTTAAATTTTCTTGAAATCTCACTATCCATTTTATAGTATCTCTTCATTAATCTGTGGTGTTTCCTTGTAAGGCATGTATGTCTGTATTCAACTCTCACAAGTATCCCATATAACATATATAGCTTAACATATCATGGGTTAGCACTGCATGCGATCAAGAAGCAGACTAGAACTCGTACTGAGATACAAAGCACACATTGCCAAAGTCATTATCGGCAGGTCCTTTATTTCTGAATCGTATCTCTCCAGAAGGAAAAGAGACAACCTTCGAGTCCGACTTGTACGTGAGTGAAAGATGTCAAAAGTTCCCTATAGGTATGGGTCATTACGGTCCAACATTAACATTACAAGGTGTGGTCCTAGAGAGAAAGCTAACAATCCCTATTAACAAGTGCTGTTGATACTGCTGAGACATAAGATCCAAGTATTACTCGTTATTACTACTACATAGAATATCTACTGCGTGGTGCAATGTGCAACTTTTTGGAAAAGTAACCACAGGTTTCTGGACACCCATGGATCTCCTGGAGGAGAACAAGCTGAGTTGGATGTCCCCATACTGTATCATGAATCGGTAGTGAGGGCAATGTTGAATATGAATAGTTATGGTATCAACCGGATTAGTGAGTTAATAGTCAATCTCCACATCCATGCGTTTAGAAACCACGCACCATGTCTTCCTCTACATATTTCTGGTAGAAATTTCGCTGTACATTCAGGCACTAATCAGATCCAACAATATCTAGTCTCACACCAACCAATCACAAGCATAGACTATAATTGAGGTGCAGCCGCCACCAATGTCACAGAAGTTTGGAACAAACCGTGGTAACACCTGCACATTCCAAGAAATCCCCTAATCCCCCTCTTTTTGGATGATAAGGCAGGGTAGCTCACAAGCCCAATCAGCTATTTAACTTTACTCCCACACTCCCGAAGTTAACTTTTTACTGTAGGTGTTAATGTTGTTCCAAGTTTTCAAACTGCATCTGAATTGTTCCAGTATCTTCTAATTGCCTAGGTTTTCTGCAGATCTTATTCATGAGCTCTAACTCCTTGTGTGTTCCACATTACGGCATCACACTATGAATTTTCTGTTCCTGTACCTCTTTCATGGGTTCCACCCACAAGAGTATCGGAGATACGAGTTGGTGAAGGAAAGACACTAATACTCCAAAGGCTCAGAGATTCAACTCTGCTAAATACTCTCCGCTAAAATCACTTGAGCCTAGCAACATCGAAATTCCCCTCTCATTGGCCAATACATTATATACGATTCCAAACAAGCACGGACCCAGAGACCAATTCCACTAGTATCTCTATCTCACTACAGAGGAACTGGCTTCAACACCATCTATTCAATCGACCCTTACCCATGCTGAACCTCCTCGCCTGTGAAGTACCTCGACTCTAAACGTGATAGACTACATCCCAGCAATAAGCAAGACTTTGCTGTAGAACCTGAGTACAAATTTTGTACTCTGAAGTAATACGTTACAGGGAAAACTCCTCACCAATCAACAACTAAACTTAACTTACCATGAGAAGACAGAAAGCTTTGAATCTGCAATCATACTCCTACATCACTTTCAGTATTTACTTGGTACCTGTTAGGTTGCTGTCACCGTAGCACTATCTTTCATTTTTGTGCAACGCTGTAGGTCTGTAGCAACAACATAGCCTTCGTGGTGTTATAGTATTTCTTCTTCACAACTTGGCTATTTCCTTTCTAGCAATTTTGCCGACACGGCCCGAACTTAACATGTCCTTTCTTAGTCAGAAATAACACTTAGTAGTTTCTCAGCACCGTCACACCACATGACCTGAAAACCAATCCATCGATCTACCCTCTGGTCTGGACCAAATCTAGAACTATCAAACTGCTGCATTCCTAGTCAGAACTCATGACTTAACTGATGCAGCATAACATTACAGTCTGTTAGTTGCGACCTACCACCTCTACCTCCGTGTCAATTCAACACCTCAATCTGCCAACATTGGCACAATTCTTCCATTTCAACAAAAGGTTATATTCATTTACATAAGCTCTGCTGAGAGACATTGCACCTCATCAAATAGCTCATCTATAGCATAACTCTACTCAGAGACTAAATAGTTGTTTGAATGATCTTCAATGACCTGACCCGAGATCGATCCAAAATTAGCCCAATTTCTTTTCTGACGAACTAAACGTCTTAATCACCATAGTCTCCCCTGGCTCTCTCTTGAGATTATCCGAAACTGCTGGCGGCCTTAAAGCTTGTCTGTGGCCACCTCACATTTCGAATCGCCATGGAAGAATCACCACATGATGCAATGTGCTCAAACGATGATCAAAATGCAGACACCATACAGGACTATGCGCCTCTACCTGACCCATCACTTGCTAAGTATGATAGACATTAATTCTGCCACTCTAGAAGTACCCTCCACGTAGCATTACCACTCGTTTATCCGTTGTGGCATTTCTCCTACCATCAACCAATCAAGAGAGAAGAGGAAAGAAGTCGCAATAAATCATAGGTTTGCAACATACATACTCTCTCGGAATTTAAGGGCCTATAACCCTAGCTAGATAAAGCCGGTCCCGAATTCCATTGAAACGTCTCTCTCCTGAACAGATTATCCGCCAGACTGACCACCAGCACACACTACTAGGTTTTCATTACTCCCAATACAGACCTCATTTCACCCATCTCCTCATGCTCACCCCTGCCAACGTCAGACTCTTCTTTAAATTTATCCCCCGTCTATCCTCAAACTCAAAATCTGAGCTAACTCCCTAATCTTTAAGCTTCAACAATCTTAAGCAGTTACTGATTGTAATACATTACCCACCCTATTCGAACTAACTACTGGGGATGTAGCCAGAAAACCAAAACAGTGAAATGCCACGATATTATAAGCTATTGTTTCAGTTTGAGCTTTTTATTATATTGCCGTCCCGCCTCAATATTTGTCCATGTATTTCTTTTGGAATAGAAAAAAAATACACGTATGTTGACGCTTCGGAATATACAAAATGCTCCAACCGCAACAATGTAGTTTGCCGAAATTTTCCTCGATATGTGTTAAAAAGAAAATGTTCATAGGATCATCTAAATCCTAAGTGTGAAGTTGGAGAGCCCGCTCAATCGGCTCCCGAGGCAATCATTGTACCGATGTGGTGCTTTCTGTTTGGGTTATGCTTTTTTTATTTTGATTTTTTTACATTTTGTCTAAAAGTGGTTGGCCCCACCCCCTTTACAGTCAAAGGATTAGGCGGCCCCTTTCAGGGTCTTCTCAATTTGGCACCAACTTATCAGAGCGCCTATTATCGGGCCACACGGCCCGAGTAAGAGCCCCCCCCTAGAATATCGCTTGGCCGAATGGCCGGGGGGGGGTAGGTGTTGAATTTTTTTATGTCGGTCATGCGGCCGAACCGAGGAACATGTGTTCATATGCTATATCAATCATAGGGAAGTTTGAAGTGGGCTCAATTCGGCGTGCTACAATCATGTCCCACCATTTTGTTCCATTTTTCCTATAAATATTATTTTTATTTTTTTTGCTTTATAACATACGCGCCTTCACCCCGATTTGGTTCGACGCCCCTAAGGTCAATATTTTGGATCGCCCCTTTTATTGGTCATTTTAGGTCCCCTTTCTCGCGGCGAGACTCTTACCCTGACCCCCCGGCACGTGAAAGCCCCCCCCCAGCTGAGCACTCTGACTTAATTTGATAAGTAGCTATGTATTATTAAAAACTCTTGTATAGATATAACAAATATAACAAATCAGGACTACGTGTGCATAGATGCATTAACATAAATTTATAATTTAACGTGATTATTTCCAAGACCAAATAATCCTTGAATAATATACATGATACCTCGCTGGTGTCTATAGCGAGAGAAAGGAATCATTCAAAATCACTGAAACCCTATCATGTCCTCTATCTCTCTTACGTAAACCACTCACCCCACGCGAATATCCAGTCAGACCGAGTCTGAAGCAAGTAAGCCAAACTTCACAAATATTCGTACACTAGCGTCTTGCACACATGTATAATTGTGCGAGTATATTTAAGTTTCCAATGATCGGGTTGATGAAACTTCCAAGCGGGTGAGGTCTCTTTCTAACAAACTCGCATAATTATGTAATTTCTTTTTGCGCAAACCTCATGATACCACCAAATTCCTCATTCACATTAAAACTTCATGAAAAATAGACCAAAACCACGGAATAGAACAACGAACAAACGAAAAGAAGAAAGAAAAAAACTCGTAAGCAGCACTTATTTGTCAAGTTGTTCTTTATCTAAACGAATCACTAAACAGTATAAATGTCAGAACACATCTAAACATTGCGAAGGCTTTTCAGAGTAAAATACATTATAAATTGAGAGACCGACTCACAATGACAAAAGACAGATATAGTGCAGGGCCTTAATTCACTTTCCAAATTGCACTAAAATAAATCCACTATTTCACAATTGCAATTCCGATTATATTCGGATATAAACCTACGTAATACGGTGGCCTACATTAGGGTCACTACTGTGCCGACCAAACAAAAGTGCAACATACAATGATAAATGTAAAGATAAGCCCTTCTGCTCTGCCAAAATAATAAAATTACACTATTCCACAAATCAGAATTTAGAGCATTATTGATCGATGTCGTCCTTAGAGAAATCAATGTTTGGGTGTCAAGATGATTTTACCCAGTAATATTATAACCAAATTCCATATAGCGACAATCCCATGATATTTAATTTTTGGAATAAACCACAAGATAAAAAGCAATAAACCGTACAAAACACCTGCCATCCCATACTCAACTAAGGAGAATTAGCATGGGCAATTCATTTCATTTCATGTTAATTTAACTAAGATCCCCAGCATTACCATTTATGGCTAAACCCGCCCGACCAAATATAGTGAAAGAATGAGAGTCTTATTTTACGAACACTGATAAATATAGTTCTCCTATATACCCAAATCACTCAGTTGCGTTAGTCGGGTTGGGTAAACCTTAACACTATCTCATGGGTACAATTTATTCTGTTATAAACTTTTCACTGAAAGAATTTCAACATCATTCTCACATCAGATTCATCGAAATAATAGACAAAAACAATTAAAAGCGAAATAAACGAAACAAACAAAAAAGAAGAAGAAAAAACTAAGGCCATAGCAAGTGTGTTTTTTGTTGTTGGGTTAAACGGTCACTAAACAGAACTATCAGACACACATGGGAGCGTGAAGGGGGGTATCTTATTGATTATCCGAGATTCAACATCGAAGCTTTTCAAATTGATAATATATTGGAGACTTAAATGAAGAAAAGCCGAGTTGTGATGGTTGGTAATCATTTCCATTGCTACTAAAATCCATTTTATACACAATTATGCTCTTCGTTTAATTTCTACCTCGTTAGTCCTAGCAATAGGGATCTTAACTGGCGAACCAAAGCTGAAGCACTTACATTATATGAATAAAGTATGAGACCCCTTCTTGCTCTCATTCTCAGATAGCAATACATAACACTTCTCAAAAAATCTCAAATAGCCTTATTATGATTGCTGCCGAGTCTGACCAGATAATTAGGAAATATTTATATATTAGCCAAATAGATTTCCATTGTTATAGTAATAATCTAATAATGTATTCGACAGCCCACTTATTACTAAATAGGAGCAATGACCAAGGATATCTTTTCGTACAGTATGCACACGGCATTTTCATTACTATGAATGCATCTATATCAAGCCTTTGTCTAAACCCCAAATTAATTATCAGTCCAGAAGGAGAGCAACTCTAATTAACCGAAGAACTCCTTAATCTTGTTTATTTCACATTTCCTCCAGAGGGAACGACAACGTCGAAATCCGTGAATAATATTAATTCAGTGCCATAAAACATGCTCCCAATATTAGTTACGGGAGAAGTTGACGAGTGGAGCAATAATGGAGATATTTTGATAATCTTTATGGTTTTTAACTATCCCCAAAAAACAATAGTTCCACGTGAACCCCTAGCCAAAGCGCTTGCCTACAAAAAGATTCCATAATATATATTATGGTTTTTTAGATCAACGGTCACGCTCCAATGGGACCTGTGCGTGTACTAAGGTGCAGTATACATTATAACAGAACACATACTATTAATTACTGTCAAATTAAAGAATGTCTTGGCTCCCGGATGAGAGCATGAGCCAATTTATTGTTTTAGGGATACGACCCAATTTTGTTAATTCTTTTTGGCCTATCGGGCAATTGACGAAGAAAGTTTAATCATTAGTTATCAGGCACTATACTGTGTAGACTTGCTTATACGTGCATAGATCAAATCGGAAGTTTTAATTTACGGCAGAATTCCTATTAGGAACTCGTGATCCCGACTCCACTTTTATTTCTCTACACACCCGCTATTAAATCTTTTAATGACCTAATGATGATGAGGGGCTATATAAACGACAATTCCAAATTAAGCCGTTTTATTTGTCCATCTAGAAAGCTATTAATTAAAAGATGACCGAAACCTCAATCCAGCCACCCTCCCAATACTTGAAAATTACCCCTAATTAAAATGCCGAGTGATGACGTCAAAAAATGCTTAATGAATGCTACCAGCATCCTGCGCTAGGCATGATTGCGTTCCCTTAGAAAAACACGTCAGATGCCCTATTCCCAGGGACAATAGACCCCCGTGAGCCTAAATTCTATTGCTTATGAAATAAAGGGCCAAAGTCAATCATCCTGGCCACCCAGACTGCCTGTAGCAGTCCTTAACATTTTTTACCGTTTCCATCACTCGCACTTTTAAATGAGTGGTAATGTACAGTCAGGAGATAGGGGTGGCCGGGCGCGCCGCCCGCTAGGACACCTCCGCTGTGGTGAGTCCGGTCGTCCCCTGTTCATCCTTTTTCAGGTAATTTATCTTACTTTCTCAAGACATGGCTTAACGATAATATTCTTGTGTCTATTCCTGGAAATAAATAATCACATTTCCTCATATTAGATTCATGAAAAATTCACAAAACAATTACAACGAAATAAACGAACAAACAAAAAGAAGCAAGAAAGAAAGAAAGAAAAATTATAAGCCCAATAAGCAAGTTATATCCGTTAAACCCCATCACTCAGAATCTTTAACATATCTACAATGAGGGGGAGAATGTTGAGTAGGTGGTAGCTATAATATCTCCTCCAGAATTCACTATTAGCGGGTTCTTTTTAATTTCGATTTATTGAGCCGACACTCCAGTGAAAAAAAAAAATAAATTATCTGATAATCACTTAGGTTCCTTGCCATAAATTATTTTATTCATCAATTTCGTCCGGAACCCTATATTTTTATAACCAAAAACCGCGTTTAGCCCCAGCTATACACTGAAACCTCACAACGTGTCGAACCGGCACGTAGCTTTAATAGCTATGTATCGTATACGTGCACCATGCCCAAAGGCTGAATAGCTTTAAAACTAGTCGGGCTCATACAGATTACGGCCCCAGAAACTTATCCAGTCTCTAACCACCATACACGTTCGGTAGTTACGCGACTAGCTTTAAAAGCATTCCCGGTCCGTACTCATACGGACTTATTCACGACAGACTAATTTTAAAAGTCAAGCTTGTCCGTCGTGACCGACTAGTTTGACGGACTAGCATAAAAGCTAGTCGTAGTGATGCCCAGACTGACGAGCTTTTGAGCAGGACTATAGTTTTACAGCTAGTCGGTCATGGTGTGAAAGCTAGTCCGTCGCGCTTTTCTGCCGCGATGTTCTTGCTGCTGTCTTGACAGACTAGCATGACGGACGAGGTTAATATGGCTTAACCAGCTTGTCAGAGGCGTCAAATCTGAAATATTAGAAGACATTATAAAGATACGATTAAAAACAAGGAAGATTAAAACACTTTGCTTTCAGTCCCCCCTACATGTAAAATCTCTCGCTCGCGCTTCGCGCTCGCAACTTTTTATTTTGGAGATGATAATCATGTTTTTCAGAACAAATTACGCAGGAATTACATTTAAACCATTTCGCAGGAATGTTTTCGTTTGCATTTGTGTTCTATTTTTGTATTTTTAAATGATGTTATCTTCAATGTTAGGAAATGATATAACAGAAATAAGGCCTAGTGGCAGAGGCGGTGGAACCGGGGGGGGGGGGGAGGCAGGGGCACAGTGACCCCAACTTTTTCATCCCCCCTATAAAAGTGCCCCCCCCCCCCGCTTATCGCTCGATCATCATGACGTAACAAAATATGAGTATACCTTTTGGCTCGCCCGGTGTAACGGGGGAAAAATAGGGTGAATCTTTCTGGAGCCACCACTGGGGGCGCCAAAATCAAAATCACATCGGGCCCCCCGGGATGCCAAATCCTGGATAAGCGCCTGATGCGGATTACTAACCTTGTTTTTCATGATGATCAAAAAGAAAAGAAATGGCATCAGAATTGCCGTTCTTGTGTAGTTAATCGAGTCCCATTCGTGGTGGTCAGATTGCACCACGCATGCGCGACATCGGCAATAGCTGTATGCTCGATTTTCACGGAGATCGGATGAGACTCTGTAATGGGCTGGAAAATACAAGATACAAGGCTAATTGAATACTTCGTTACTATAGAACCCATGAACCATCTATTCTTATAGATTGCTGGTGAATGCCCGGTTTAGCAACAGCAGTAAATAGAAGGTGGAACAATTGATTGAATAACATGCGCATTGCAAAAAGGACATCACTATTAGTTGCATTATCTGTATGTGAATTCCATTTAATGAGCAAACTGTACAGCTAGACGCACACTTGATATACCCCGTAAAGCTTAAAGTCCCAGACCGGACCGAGAAATGAAAACCAAAATTACATATAAAACGAAAGCTAATATTTCTTCCTAATACAACAATTCCCAATTTAAGCATTTTTATCTTCCATTTAGAAAGTATTTCATTAAAAAGGTGATCGAACCTCAACCAGGCCATCCCTCCCAAGTACTCGTAAAAGTACCCCTATTATATAATGCGGCTGATGACGTCAAAGAAGTTTAAGGGAATGCTACTGCCGGGCATGATTGGGTTTCGGCTTTAGAAAACACGTTTGTATTGCTATGTCAGAACAATAGACCCCATGTGTGCTAGAATTCTGTTGTTCTGACATAGCAATACAAACGTGTTTTCTAAAGGCGAAACCCAATCATGCCTGGCAGTAGCATTCCCTTAAACTTCTTTGACGTCATCAGCCGCATTATATAATAGGGGTACTTTTACGAGTACTTGGGAGGGATGGCCTGGTTGAGGTTCGATCATCTTTTTATGAATACTGTTATGAAAATTTAATTTATTTTGGGGGTATTTATGTTATACGCCTACTTAGCTTTCAATCGATGTAAGGTTGTATTTACTCCGTCAACGGTCTTTAAGATTTTGATTATAATGGCGATCTCCTTCCTGTGACATGACTGTGTGAGTACTCTTTTTTAATTCCTTATGTTTCATTTCACAGATAGCGTTATTTTTTCACCTAGATTAATGCTATAATCACCAACGCGAAAGTTTATGTCTTGCCAAATCAATTTATAAATTGTGTGTATTTACAACGATAGTAACAATCACATTGAATCATGAAAATTGAAATTTAATTCTCATAATAAATATAGGCGCCACTTTTCTTTTAGATTACTTGTATCTGAAAGAAAATAATATTGGATTAGAGGCACGACTGAAGTGACTCTCAAGGACAAGTGTCTACGCCGAAAATGCAAAAGCAGGTAGGCCTACAACAAATAGTCATAAAAAGGCATATTATTATGCGATGTTAGTGACCATCTACCCGTGTTTTCTTTTACAAATGTTTACATTCAATTAAATTCGAGTAGGCACGAATT
>CALNVZ010002322.1:168740-178821 GCA_940671915.1 Paracentrotus lividus | reverse complement strand
GGCACACAGCACACTAGCCAAGCACTCTCTCTTTACTCTTTTCTTTTCATTTCTTACAAACTTTAAACTAAGCCGTATATCCTCTTTTTTTGAGGCACTAATTGAGGGTAAGATATTGTTAGTTATTTAGGTTAGATATCGATCCGTTCTCTAATTTTAAAGATTAGTTTTCTTTTCAGCTAAGCCGGCTGGAAGCGCTGGCGAATTACAGCCATCGATCAATACTTCTTTTATATCTCCGGATACATCCGGGTTTTTGTGTGTGCGCACCCGTGTTAGAAAATCGCTCACACCTTGCGCTGATCCATTGAAGTGTCATGGGTAACAATAAAATAGTTATAAGGAGGAATCGGCGATAACCGAAAATGCTGAAAAAAATCGCTGATGGTCACTTATATACACTGGTTACGCAATTCTTCCTGAATACTCGAGAAATATATATATTTAAAAAGCTTATTTATTAGATATATCAAAATATTTATGACATGTTTTTCACTAGAACATATCGCTCATTTTATAATTATAACTACTGCGTATATGCAAAAATTCACAAAAGTAGTACAAAAGGTGAATTTAGGGGTATTCGGTGATAAAGATGTGGTCATTAAAGGGGAAGTTCACCTAGAATTTTGTTGGTCTTAAAAAATGAAGAACAATAATTAAAAAATATTAGTGCAAGTTTGATGAAATCGATCAAAAATATATCGAAGTTGGATATTTAAAGTTTTGATTCTGTGACGTCACGTGCGAGCAGCTCTCCATTGGTTGTGTATGTAAATTCCATTAATTTGTCTTTTTGTCATGTTTCTTGATGAAGGAATGGGCCAATTTGATGATAAGTCATTTATATGAACATATGTTTGATGGTATATCGACCGCACAGGTGACATAATGAATTTCTTTCTGAAAAAAAAAAGCATTTTATGGAATTTTAACCTACCGTACATACACATAGGAGAACCTGCTCGCATATGACGTCACAGAATCAAAACTTTGAATATTAATAACTTCATCACTTTTGGTCGATTTTCTCCAAACCTTCACTCATATTTTTCTTTTATTTTCTCTGCATTTTTTAGAACCAATAAATTTCCAGGGTGACCTCCCCTTTAAGGAACCGAGTATACCCGTTCCCGTCCATGAGTGTGTAAGACGGGACCCGGGTAACCCGGTTCCCCCGCTCTCAACGGGTTAAAAACACTCTTCCTAGACATGAATACCCATCATATTTGATCAATTTTACTATGGCAAAGAAAAAAGATCGCAGATTTGGCATTTTTTGCTGCATGCTCACTCAACTCATGAAATTTTTACGCAAACGTCCTTTGCGTATGTTTGGAATCACGTTCTGCGTAAATTCTGATGCGTGAAATGTTTAAACCTAAAAATTGGTCCGATGTCATTGAATCAAAGTTGTGATTTTAAGCTTGCGAACTTCAAAAAATAACATTTTTGCATTCAACCATTGCTCACTGAAGCATTGACAACATGAATTTTCCTAAAATTCACTCCATCGTTGCTAATAAGATTCACTAACATGGACATATAATTAGATTTTTTGAACTCCTCCTATTAAAAAAATTATTGATATTTGAAATAGGGGGAACTTTGTTTTTGTGTTGTGTTTAGATATAAATAGATACAAAACGACACAAGAATTTGTCATTCAAAGCAATTTCAGCTTGTGTAAGCCTATTATGCATGCCTTCATGTTCGTTGACCTTTTGGCCTTTCCCATCGTAACTTCTTAGTGGGAGGTCAGGTATAATGATCCTGTACATAAAAAATTGTATGAGATTGGCATCCGATGAATATTATTATCATCAAGATCAAACTTTTTCTTAAAATAATGCAATAACGTGGTAAATACCTGGAATTTCATAACTTGACCAGGTGACCCTTGAACTTTCACCTTCTTTCTAAATATGATCAAATTAGATTTTCTTCATATGATGGTACATACTACTTAAGAGAGATATACATTCAAGCTTTATTGCATGAAAACAAATAATGATACGTCAGTATATCTTTGGTCTTCCTATTTTATATCAACATTTATATACAGAGTTGTAAGCATGATTTAAATAACAACATGGATAATATTAAATTTTAAGTTCATGGCTCAAGGGGTTCTAATGTAAATATTGCAGCACATTATCTCTACATGTAGGTCAATGTAACATTTTGACACTAAATGATCTATTGACCCTTAAACCATATCATGACCCCTTACATTTATTTAATGTGGTTTCTGGATTAGAAATACAAATCTGTTAGTTTTAACCAGCTATTTATGCCAAACTTGACAAACCCCCCCCCCAAAAAAAAAACAAACAACAAACAAACAAACAAATAAACAAAAACAAAGAGCTGTTTTAACTCCTTTACCGTACTTTGATCCTAAATTAACTCATTTGACCCCAAATGACCTTATTTTGACCCCTTATATGTACTGATCATAATTTTCTTATGTAGAAATAGTCTCGATTATCTTTCTTAGCGATAATAAATAGCAATAGACACAAACAACACGAAAGTTTGTCGTTCCTAACAATTTTAGCTTGTATAGGCCTTATATGCCGTCATGTGAAAGTTCGTTGACCTTTTGACTTTTCCCGCCATGACTTCTTACTGGGAGGTCATGGGTATATGATCCTGTACAATTTTTTGTTCAGTAGAAAGAGACAAACAATTTGCAATGTCTTGTGATACTATATGAGCATTTTAAAAATTTGGCCCCCTATAGACCCCAATTTGACCTTATTTTGACCCCTACGAGAGTTGCCGGGGGTTACCAGGGGACTAACCAACCTAATTTTGATTAGTGACCTATAAGCAACTCAAAACCACTTTCAAACCTTTGTTCCCCAAAAGTAGCCAGGGGGTCTACACGGTGGTCCTTTACTAATACTCTTATATCATTGATTGAGTGTCCGGGTAGGCAGAAGTGTCTAGCAACCCGGAGGTCAGCGCGCTTTTTCTTGATGGAGGATTTGTGGTTGTTGAATCTCATTCTGAATTTTGTGCTAGTTTCACCAATATAGATGGCATTGGGACAGCTCCCGCAGATCTAACAGTACAATATGTTACTGGCATCACAGTTGTATATCTGTGGATGCAGAGTGACATTCTCAGAGATCTTAACTGTGGTGCCAGTAACGATATGTTTACGTATTTGGCATCTCGGTTTGTCGCAAGGGGTGTTGCCTCCAGGAGGCCTCGGTGTAGGGAGTTTGGTGCTTACAAGCAATTTTCTGAGATTGGGAGGCTGTGGCTGGGCATGCAGAGGTCGTTCACCAACTATTTCCTCTAGCTTAGGATCAAGAGTCAACGTTGACCTCTCCTGCCTGACTTCCTTGAAGAATTTCTTCGCTTCAGGATGGTAAGTGGTTACAAGAAGGACACGTGTCTTATTATCTACTAAACGTTCCGTGTTAAGTAGATTATTACGCGATTTAGCTTTAACTCTCCGAATAGTTCTGGAGATCAATTTGGGAGGATAGCCTCTCGGCTTGACGAATTGTCTCCTAGTTTCGGGACTTCCCTGTCAAACTCATCATCTTTCGAGATGATGCGGCGGAAACGGAGCACCTGACTATAAACAATTGATTGTTTTATGTGTTAATAGGTATTGATTGTTTTATGTGTTAATGGGTATTGATTGTTTTATGTTTTTTGTGTTAACAGCTAATGTGTATTTAATGTATTATTACGTAATAATCAGTAACTTTATATCACTAAGCGCATCTTTAGTTGTTTCTGTGAAGGGAGCGCATCCTCAGCCAGCTGTCATAGCAACTGCATGCACCTGCTGCTCTGAGAATAGAATGCGCTCCCTAATACTGTTCATTGTAAATATCTCTCCTGAAGAAGACGGAGTTACTAGTCCGTCGGAAATTTGAGACTGAAAAATCTAATAAATTGGCGAAAATGCATTACCTGACTACATGTTGTTTCTTTGTTTGATGATCACCTGCCAATACGTGAAACTCTATGAGCTTTTGACCGAGGATTAATGCACTATATATATATATATATATATATATATATATATATATATATATATATATATATATATATATATATATATATGGTCGATTCCAGCGAAAAGTGTACACGGCGAAAAAGTTGAGTCCAAATTTAGAACATCTTTGGTGATTTAGTCCTTTGACCCACTAAAAGTCAACATATCAACCTATCCGTGTGATAAATTGCCACGCTTAATCTCCCAAATTGACTTTGTGACAGAGGGGTAAAATAAAACATATTTTTTGGCATGTTACCTACGAATACACGTACCCTAATGTGATACAGTCAGAATTTTGCCTCCTAATTTTTCCTTCCAAATATGTCATTCCATTCCATCAATGAGATTCTAACAATAGTTAAAATCTGTAAGAGCAGGGCTTGTGCTCCTAATTTCCTTGTATTTGCCATATCTCATTAAAGTTATAGTTTTAAAGACATTCTGTTTGAAACACATGGGGTTGTGTCAGTTTGCGAATTGTTTAACTCTTCACTGCATACGCTAAATTAAGATATATATCTATTTACTGAAAGAAAAGAGATACGATCCTCATTCAAAGACCCTAAAAATAATTGGAATCCGCCCATTACTTTGTGTTTTAGAAAGAGGTAGAAACATATGTTATACTCGTAGGTTAACAGCTATGTATTCGTAAGGTTAATCATAGAGTATAACTGGCTTTACATGTATATTTTAAACTATTTGTTTGGATCCAATTGATATAATAATCGTGTAGGGGTATCAAACTAATTGTTTCTTGTGAAAAATTCTTTCTCAGACAATATATGGGAACATACTACCTAAGTATTGGAAAACACTTAACTTTTTAACCAAAAAACGTCATATTTTGGTCCTGTTTTCGTCATGTTTATATCTTTTAATCAGATTATTGTTACTAAAGTGTAGAGGTATTTTTCCAACATTGTGTCTTGATACAAGCATAAATATTCCGAGATTAAAATGATGAAGTCTAAACTAAAAAGATTCCACTAGAATAATTCAGTTGCGATATTTGGATTAATAAGCATGCAGCCCCGCTAGCCAACAATAAAAATGAATCGAATATCTTCTGTCTAACATAAATACTGGTTAACATAATTCAGAAAAAAAAGACAGTTAATCAAATGTCTTTCGACGGAACATTAACACGTATAGTGTAGAATCTTTTTTTAATGATTCATCACCTAGCATAGTATCTTTCCTCACGTTATTCTGAATCATTTTTACATAAGCGTTGAAAACCATAAACGAACAAAAATTAGCTATCTATCTCATTTCTAAAATACTAAATGTATCAGTTATACCTTAGTAGGGAATACCGGTCCACTTAAGCTCATCTTGCTTAATTTAGGACATCAAAACAATAAATCACGAAAAAGAAAAGATTATCATTGTTCTGTTAGGGCTATCATCATTCTAAATCTTTATATTTCCCTAAAACAAAATTGAGGTAACCATAATTTTGTTGAGCGCAGTTATATGCAAATTATCGACGCCATGGTAAACTTGTCTCGGAAATTTCCGCATACAGTGTAGGAAATACCGGACAGTATGTTTTTTACGACCCTTTTTTGTATAAAGATCTGTCTGGAAGTCACTGGGATTTGAATTGTAAAACCAACATGTTTGTATTGGATTTTTTTATGACATTTATTCATTTTATTGATAGATTATAACCTGCATTTTACGTACCAAAATTTCAGAACACTCAGAATTAGCTTTATATATCCATGTAGATCATGACATATCACAAATAATAATAAAGAGAAATGATCATTTAAAATTGGTCAGGATTCATTAAATAAATAATATAGTATACATTATTACCTGCAATACTATTTTGATCTACCACCTGTTTAAGGCAACTGCAATCCCGGATAAACCAAACAACCGTGACAATGTGGTGTCCGGGTATTCCTACACAAAAATAAATGAACTGGACTAGCCTTTTCAACTATTTAACTGCCCAACCCTCTCGGCAATACACTTCAGGCTTTTGTAGCAGGTGCAAACACTCCATACACGTTTGGCTTCAACGTCAACAGACATGTCACATAATGCATAGTAAGAGAGAAGGTCATTTAGCCCAATTCTACATTTTTATATTCTCTCGGACAGTTCTCGTAAAATGTCAATTTTTACATCAGGTCATTTTGTATCAGGCTGCAAAGTTTTTTCCATACCTGACAGATTTTTGTGTAGTTTTCTCGGAGCATTTATCACTTGTTGTTGGGTCGATACAGCATTCACCCTTCCAGCGCACACGACGCACCTGACCAAGTGATGCCGGTATTGGTCAACTCGAGTTGATCTTTATGTTGGCAGTCAGGTGCTGGACATGTGGTGGGCCGTCCGATATTCTATGTTCCGTCTATTTCCTACATTACCGCTAAAAAAAAAAACAGGATGTTGTATTGTAATCGTTCGTACACTTTTTCACTGCACGATATGATTATCCCATTCTGTTATCTTATTCCAATGATACTATTTGTGGGTAACAGTGACTGTCTTGAACTGCTTATAAGTTAGAATATTCATAACTGACAGTTTCTTGATATGATATGAATATTGGAAAGAATTAAAGACCTCTTGCTCGAACGTAACCAAAAAAAAACAAAAAAAAAACTCGATAATAACATTGTTTCAGAGGAAAATTACTTCTCAACAATAATATTAAAAAATATTAATTATTTTACATTAATAAGGAAAATGTCGAAACATAATAAAAACATAAGATTCTAAACAAGAAAATTGTCACAAAATATCCTATTTATATGACAAATGAAACTACAAAAGTTTGTAACTTTAGTCTCAAGACAAATTACTAAAATATATGCCAGAAACACGCTATGCATTTCGTAGGTAACATTCGGAATGTCAAATGTTACCTACGAATACAGCACTTATAAGGCAATATCTCAAAAACCTATTGTTCAAGGATGATAACAGTTTACACACGTCAGCAAGACATCGTTTGTCAACTTTCCCTACAATATTTGCCACTAATCTCTTAAGGTATAGAAATGGCAGTGGTTTATAGGTGTATTCGTAGGTAACTGAATTTTTTGACCACACGAAAATTTCGGACCTTTGACCTCTTCTGCCAGTTTAACAAAGAAAGCAATGTAACCGGGAAGAATGCATGTCGATGAGGAATGGTGAGGCGCTTCTGTACGGCAATTATGAGCCGTACTTCGTTATATCTAGTATGGTTTATAAGCTTTTAAAAAAGCTGTATTCCTAGGTAACATCCAAATTTACCACTCGAAAAAAAATTCCAGAGATTGTTTGGATTGCCCTATATTATTCAAATTTGGTACAATTTCTCCTGAGATGTGTGCCATCCTAAAATACAACTTGAATCTAAATTATTTGATGATTTTCTTTAAAAAGTTTGGTCGCGAAAAAAAAAATTAAGTTTTTTTGTTTAAAAAATGGCCAAAAATGGCATGTTTTTAAATCGTTAAAAAAAAGTTCACTTCAAATGAAGTTGGAACAAATGCGGCACGAATAAGTTCACCGATGCGGATACATACAACGCAAAATTGAGGTTCCTACATTTTTTGGGATTTTTTTATCGGCCTGAACATGATCAAAAACACCGTGTACACTTTTCGCTGGAATCGACCTATATATATATGTGTGTGTGTGTTATGAATAAAAAGTCTAGGACAAGCTTGGACGTTGCTGGACTTTGAATCTTTAATCAAGCTTTCGGCTTATTTGCCTTCATCAGGATTTCTGAAGAAAAAATCATAACAAACAAGAACAAAAACCATGATAAATAAAAGCAAATCATACAAACAAAATCAGGCACCAACATCTTATCTTATACAATGTATAAAAAAAAGTAAAGAAAATAAATGATATGTTCAGGTATTTGTTTACCTTATTAGGCCGTGGAGAGTTGTTACGTGTTTGTGTTTATACGTTGCAAACCCGTTCTCAAAATGCACAGGATTTCAATCTGTGAAATGCGTGGTGCATGAAAGAATAAAAAACCAATCGTGACAGATTATATGAAAAAAAACAAATATCCGTTAAATTTTGTTGATATAACAGCTCATGTTTTGTCCAATTTTGTTTCGTCTTATTTTGTAGGCCTGATGAAGGCCATGCTGGCCGAAAGCTTGTGAATTGAGGACGTTGCACAGTTATGATTCTGCGCATCTTGACCGCGCATCCTGGGCGCGCATTATTGACTACGTCACAATGGAAAAATATTCAGCGCTGATATTGGGCGATCCAGCGCTCAATAGTTAAAAGAATCCAACTGCCGAGACCTAGTACGAATCCTCCAGTTATTTCTGTCTTGCATGCAATTCTTCAGCTCGTCTGTGCCAACTACTCCAGCATCCGATTTCATGATGTATGTCTTGCGTTTTCTACCACGCCCCCGACGTCCATGCGTCGGCTCCCAAAGGATGAGACTGCTGGCGGCCAACTCTGGGTGTCGAAAGCAATGACCAGAAAGCTGCATTCTTCTTGTTGCTATCTTGTCACCTATTTTTGGTAGTTTTCCATAGAGCGTCTTGTTTGGTATGTGCTGTCTCCAGTTGATGGTCGAGCTTTTTTTATGTGATTTTTCAAGCCGATTCGCGAGTATTCGAGGTGCCGATAGTTTCGAAAACGAGCACATGGACCCCCTTTTTTTTAAAAGTGCATCTTACATATCAATGATGAATCCCTCTACAACTTTGCAAATTGTGATGAGACTGTCATGTTTTAAAAAAAAAGTGCAACTTAAACTATACTTTTTTTATTTCTTTTAAGATTCCTAGCTCTCTAAGATATGGTTTTGTGCCATTTACGCACCATATTTTGCCACATGAGGGCCTGCTGGCTCAAGAATAACTAGAAAAATGCGCCAGTTTAATAATAATGTATCTATCTCTGCGTCTAAACTTAGTAACAAATCGAGAAGGTTTGATAAAGTTGATACGGTTTTGACAAAGTAATGTACCGATTTTAGCTCGTTTTGTTGCAATCGCGATGTACTAACAGAGGCCAATTTCTTGAATTATGCGTATTTTACATGCATCCATATATGGCAACTTTCAAAGTCCCGAAAGCAAAAAATCAAGCACATGAAACCCTATTATTGATTTTTGCATTTTGGGCATACTAGATACCAAGTTAACTCTGTGCAAAATTTGGTGAACTTGACATGGACTTGGTTTCAACTGTGCAACGTCCTTAAATGAATTTGAGAGCTACGATTCGGTCGTCTGTTTCATTCATTTCGCCATATACTAAATAAGAGATATATATATATATATATAGTGTATAGGGTAATATACATGTACAACAGCCGATGGGCAACTCTTTTTTCTATTTATTTGAAAAGAAATGGGTGAACGAGAATAAATAATTGACGTAGCTCAAATCAAAGTTCCCCAGAGCTATCCTCCCTTTTTGGATAAATTTTTTGGTGAGATCGCGAAAAAATGTCTCTGCCGGGAATCGAACCCGGGCCTCCAGCTTTGAAACGCCGTGTGCCTTCACCACATAGACCACAGAGACATGGGTAAGTGGCCTTGGGGCGACCCGATCCGATTGACCGTCAGATAAACAGATTCTCAACCTCACCAAATTGTTTCCTTTGTCGGGGGTAGATTGTAGTTTGAACAATGATATAATATATATATTATATTATATATATGAGATAATTGAGGATGCTCGTACTAAACGCTTATTGCTTTGTTGTAGAAAAAGCATAATATGTGAATATATAGAGAAATTCAAAGCAAAGGAATGACGCAGTCTTTAATAGACTTCTTCGCAAACCAATCTGAAAAGTAACATAAATTTAAGGAAAGTATATAACTCTCAAATTCATCAGTAGAATATGACTATAAATATGGTAATTAACTGGGATATGCACCGAAGCTGCTGTATCCCATAGTAAATTTGTTGAGAAAGACATTGAAACTTTGAAAGACAACTTCGTAACCACTGCACTCCTCGGGAATACCACATCACACAGAACAGCATCAATAAGAAGGTGTGTTTCTTGCGGCACGAAACTCACTAGAATAAAGAGCAAGAAACTGA
>CALNVZ010002322.1:139542-168715 GCA_940671915.1 Paracentrotus lividus | reverse complement strand
TCCAGTGATTGTTGAGCACTGTCTGAGCATTTCTTGTTTGTAAACCCATTAGAGATTTTCTTCCAGCATGGGGTGACTTCATGCTTTCACTGCGTGAGCAGTATCGTTTCCACAGTTGCATATTTGCATATGAAGACGCTTTAGTTTGATGCTCGGGGACAATGTGAGACTTTCAGACTGCACTTCAATTTTTTTATTAGGAGTCTTTTCTCAGTGTTTGGTGCTTTATTTATTGTGCCCTCCTGATCTTATATCAGTTCTTCATGCTTATTTTGTTTAGAATTTTATATACTTCTATATGTGATACTCTTTGGTAATGGCGGTATTTTAAATGGTCATCGCAGTTTGACCTCGTTTTAAATAGAGTTTGCTCATTATTGAGAAATTCAGTCCATGTTACACTTAGGGTACAAGCGCGTCACGTTCTGTTATGTAAATGCGAACGTATTTGGTTAGCTTCTTTCGATTACCTTAATAAAGCGGTGTTACTGAAATAATTGTTTTTGCCTTTAGGTTTTATTGTTGATCTATTTTGCCTTTTGTCTTCCTTATCAGTTTTTCAAACTTTTCTTGGGATATCTTTGTATATTGTTGTTGTTTTTGGTTCATTATTTTGTTGATTGTGTTGGGTTTGTTGGTATGGTAGTTGGGTGAATACACTTGTTTTATAATGAGTTCTCGGTTTATTTTATTCTTTTTGTTATTGTTATTCATATTATTTAATGTCCTATGCTTGTGACTGATGATGAATGTTTATTAGATGATAGGGTGAAATGGGCAGATTATTATGGTTTTGATTGGGTGCAGTTTGTTCGTTGTTTTTCTAGAGAGTTGCGCGGGTGTTTTCGGTAGGTATTGTGAAATGTGTGCAATAGTGGTATAATGGTTTATTTGGGGAGTGAGTGTTGAGTTCGAATGTTTATTTGTTTGTTATTAGTATCTGTGTTACGATAGGGCAGTTTTATGGCTTATTTTGTATGGTCGCAGGATTGTGTTGGGGCGAATGGTAATTTTTGGGGGTTGTGCTTCTCGTGTTGATGTTTCAATTTTTTCGATCTTGCCTCGCTTTACTGCCCTTGTATTTATATTTTTGTAAATAGGTGTTGTGTGTGTAGTCATTGGTACGCTCGCTCTTCCGCGCATATTTTATTAATAGTTGTCCTACTCTTTTATTTTAATTTATATCGTTTCAATCTTTCCATGTATTAATTTCGATGAATGCAGACTCTAATACATTATTGAACTATTTATGCTGTATATTTCGCATAATAGTTATCAGAAAGTCTAGTGTCTTTCGTAATGCAATTGTTGATGAGTCTTGGGGTATGACTTTGATAGGCTCGCGAACCTCGGTCGCCCCCTGTGCTCGGTACATATGTTGGAATTATATGTGATTTATCGGACTATTTGAGACTAGTGGTTCTGCTCAGTGATCTTTATGTTTAGAGACGCCAGCGGTTCTCTTTCGTTCGCGCGTGTGTGTGCGTACAGGTGTTTTTGTTTCGTGTGTATTTTTCTATGAACTTATTTTTTCTATTTATTCTCTTTTCTGCTTACTCTTTTTTACTTTTTTTCGAGTGCTTTCTACACGATGGTAGCTTTTTATTTATTAAAAACGAAGCCTCACCACTATATGGTTGCCGCCCTTTTCTTTTTTGTTTTGAATGTTGTCCTACCATGTTGATTAGTTGATTAGATTCCTTCATTATCATACTGCTATTGGTATTTTTTCGTAATTTATTCTTTTTGATGTAATAGATTTGATGGATGCATGGGTGATTTTAGGTCTGTTCTCTGTGTTCTATTTATAGTGAATTTGTTTGAATTTTTGCGGAATTGTGTATTATAAGATGTATAGGTTAAGAGTTGGGATTTGGTTCATCGTGCTATTTTGTGGACGGGTTGTATTGCTGACGTATTTTTGGTTATGGTGATTGTATCCTTGTTTTGTTGTTTTCTCTATTTAGTTTCTCTCGCAAGAAAAGATTTCAATTCAATCTCTGATTGAAGCGCAGGAAAAAGGATATTCTCTTCCGTTAACCCTAACGATATTGAAGTTGTCTTATAAGTTTCGAGAAACAGTACTGAAGCACATGGACCCCTGGTCCTCCTTTTTTTTTGTTTAAGCGTTCATAAGACCAGCCAAAATACACATGGACATGAGATAATACATCCATCTAAGAGATTCTTCTAAGCAAAGAATATTTCTTGTCATAGAGTTAGATTCACTTCCGCTCACCGCTCTTGGCATTTCAGTTTCTTTTTTTTTATTTCACAAAACATGATGTGACGGCGTATTTGTCCCACCTTTCATTGTTTTCTATATTATACTTTGTGCTTGTTTGATTCTTTCTATATTTAAAATATTGCACGTGAGACGTCCATAAGAATATATATGCGGATTATCATTATTGATGCGCAAGTGAAAGATTTTTCTTATTTACTGTAAAAAACCAAATTATAATGCCAACTTACGGAATGTTATTGGGTCGCTCTCAAGACCTGTGCCCGTGAGGCACTGCGTAATTGACAAGAGTAATGAATTTTAGGAGATGCGGTGCCGCAAGTACTTTCAGCGGGAGGGGTGTTATTGTGCTATAGTGGATGGAGTGGTGGTGAGTGTCATCACGGTATGCACGTTTTATCTCTCGGTTGGGGTGTGTATTAGACTTTAGTTAGACAAATCGGTAGGGGAGGATGGTGAGGTGGGGTCTTACGTGTAAAGTGCGTTTGATATTTAGGTGGCTATGTGATTTGTTGAGGACGGATTTGTGCGGTCTGGGTATTCTGTGGGATGAAGTAGTGGAAATTGCTTAGCGTGTTGTTTGTAGCTCGGATGTGTCGTATTTGTGCAGAGTTCGGCGATTGGTGTGACCGTACATGTGGAGTGCTATTTCGCGCGCCGTGTGAAGTGTGGCGTGTTGTATGTGTGGTGTCTTTTTGTTAGTTGTTTGTGTGTGTTGTGGGGTGTGTAAGTTTTTGTGACTCGATGCTCGATCCTCAAGAATGCAGGGCGTCTGTTCAGGGCACACCTTTTACTTATTGGTCCAGTCTTGGATCTCGGGATTCGCGCGAAGAACAAAAGTTCAGTCACGGAGCCACATTGTGACTTATATTGTTTAAGTTTTTATGGTGTTTGTATATAAAATATGACTATGTGACTAGTTCTACTCTCGGGGAATTGCAATTCGCCATATACCTGCTAAGATATTAAAAATAGATAGACACGATTAATCTGCTAAGTGGCGCAAAACACAGATTGTGGTGATTGACTTGGACTTGGTGTTTCATACCCTGTTAATTGGAATTATGGTATAATATGTGCGATACTGTAAGTTTCTTTGTAGTTTGCTTGTTTATCCATGACCTTTATGTTGGATCGTGCTATACTCGGTTTTCGTCCATGATCGTAGTATTACAATACATTTTCTAATTCCTCTAGTTTTTTTACCTGCAATTTGCGTTTTGTTTATGACATTTTCTGTCATTCCTGTCTTTCACTGAGTTAAATTTGAGGATTTATAACCGAAGGAAGGAATTTATGTTTATGTGTCTTAGTTTATTTATTCTTGTTCGTAGACCCAACTGCATTTGTTTTTCTTTCTCTCGCTATTTGTTTCCTACATGAATATACACACCGCGAGTTAACTCACAAAAAACCTCACCATGGTTGTGAAACAAATGTGAACCGACTGATCTTCTTTA
Organism: Paracentrotus lividus; assembly: GCA_940671915.1. Lineage (NCBI taxonomy): Eukaryota > Metazoa > Echinodermata > Echinoidea > Camarodonta > Echinidae > Paracentrotus > Paracentrotus lividus. The sequence goes on along the minus strand of CALNVZ010002322.1, from coordinate 165,010 downwards.
CATGAATCAAGTCAGTGTCAATTGGGTTGAACTTTTACAGCGTGACGTCCATCACCGTGTTTGATTTAAAGGTTTCACGTTGTGTATGGGATAGAGTATCAAATGGATCAATTTTTTTTTTCTATGCCGATCAAAAATCTTTTTCCTCGTGCATTTCATAGAATCAGTGCTGTTATTGCAAGTAACAGACGTTTTTTACGTTTACTATGCAATATTACTTTCTAACGTTTACCATTTTCTGCGCTGTATTTACTGATTTGTTATGCCTCTAATTTACGTGATGAATTATTACTTCTGTTGACTTTTTAATATCTTTTAATTTTCTTCCAATTATTCCGTTTTTAGACTTTTTCTTATACGTCTCAAGTTCCATTTCAAATTCGATTTTCCTTTATATATTGACCCTCGCTGACACAGAAGATGATTTTTTAGTTAGGGCACATACCATTGTAATGTTCTTCTTCATATTTTTATATGAGTATTGTAATTTCCGGTTGTGTCATGGGAGAGTAACTTTTTTTTTTCAAGCGAGGATCTTTTGAATAAGGGAGGTTGATGTAAATTTGAGTGGGGACGCACCAGTTTTTTGTATTTATCAAAAATTACTGTTGTTGTCTCGTAGGATCCTATCAAATCGATATTTTATAGCGGAATTGAATTGTGGGATTAGTGGATAATATTAGTTTTTATTCAGGATATATACTTATTTTCCCTTTCTCTCCTCTGTATATAGCTTATTATTAAATGTTTACTATATTAGCCTACAGTTTAATTTGACAAAGTCCTATATTTCTATTAAATGGTGAGGCCGATCTAAATTGTGCATTGTCAGATAATAATTTATACATCATTGATCTTTCAGTCCCCTGAAATGCAAGTGAAAGTCTTTTAAAGATATTATTATTAGATATATGTTAATTTTCGAGATTTCTTTGCGTATTCGTTTTAGGTGTTGTGGGTGGGAGGTTGTACGAGTGGAGATTCAACCTCACGAAAGAATAGAAGATTCCTCCTTATTATATAAAGATGTGACTTATCCTTTAGATATGTTTATTATAGAGTGGATTAAAAGTTATATTAACGAATAGGTTGATATATGTGAATTATAGATCTATTGTGGTATTGGTAGGTCCAGTTTTATAGATGATTTCTGATATAGATAGTTAGAATTAAAAATTGAAGAAGTTAAAAATAAATTGTGAGGAATATGTGATATTTGAGAAGAGCATTTAAAGATTAATAATTATTTTAATTAATATTAATATAAGAAGATGCTACAGGTATTAAGTATTGGTATGTGTTTATATTACTTGTATGTTGTGATGTGTTATAAGGTTTATTTCAGTGGTATTCCTTTGGCATGAATTTCCGTCATTCAAATCGCCTGTTCGGTTTAGTCATTGCTTTAAAAAGTTATATCTGATTTTGAGGCTTTGATCATATTTATTATCACTTTTCAGTTAAGCCTAAAATTGGCAGCAATGTATTTTTTTTACTCAGGGTGTATAGTGGATTTAGCTTTGGGAATAGATTTCTTTATGTAGGTATCTAGGAAGTTGATGTTTTCATGAAATGAGTGGATGGACTGAACCTCCTCGCCCCTCTCGTGGGCAATTGATATGGCATGTGTGTGGTTAAATTTATTTTATTTAGCATGTTTAAGTGGATTGATACGTGCATTTGCGGTTCTGTCAGTGCAATTCATGATTGGATAGATTTCTTTAGGTTATCTTTTATTGTATTGAAGTAGTCGAACCCTTAAATGATCCACACATCGAACATGGAAACAAGATTTTCTAATAGCATTTACGACAGAATGACAGCAATTATAGCAGTGAGACTTGAATTTTCGCACGTCATGCTTGCGACTGGACATAATGCTGTTGTGGGTCTAATTTTATGTTAAGGGAATGTGCATTTTGTTTTTAATGTGATGGTGAAATATGTAATATGTTTTTCCTCTGGCGAGTTATATATTTGAGATAATTGATGACCCCGATGATTGTTAAGATGGTTTACATTAGATGCTGGATGTGGTTTAACTATAGCAGGGGGATGTGTTTTTGATTGGCACAGTGTTTGTATTAGGGGCTGTCCCATGGAGGCGATCGTTGCATGCGAACTGGCGATTCTTGTGTTTTGTGCTGTGTAGAGTTGTTGTTGTAGCCTAGCTTAGATAGAGCCGTATGTAGGTTTATATCGCCTTTTTTTAAGATTAACTCCTTATAATTATAAATATGAGGTAGTCGCACAACGATCGCCGCCTGATTCTTATGGGACAGCCCTATGAGTGCAACTTGTCCTCATTTTGTGGGGATTTATGTTATATGTAATATAGGTGGTGTATACACGTACTTATGACACCAACACTGATTTAATTATTATGTTTATTACATATTCTAATCATTGATCTGTTGAATTAATCGTAAGTTAAAACGGTTATGTTGTTTTTTTAAAGATGATTCCAGTAAAATTTTTCTGAAGTCTTTTTATTAATATATTCACCCCCCGGTATAGTGTTATGTGTTATTTATAGCTGTAATGTGTGTACTGGTGATTTTATGGTGTTTGTTATAGACTGGTGTGTGTGGCTATTTGTAGTTAATATTGAGATAGTATGTCCCATTTTTACCTATATATAAATTTATCCACCCATGAAATATTACATTAAATATAATTGGTATATTGTTTTTTTTTTGTTTTTGAGTATGAACATTTTGTATCTATTTGTTGCTGGCTTGCCTATGTATTTATTGATTTCGTATATGATTCTTTTAAGTATTCAAGAACTTCAATTGAGGTGGAAAAGACATCAGGCTAGCACACCTTTCTCGACAGAAAGCAGCGTCTTCGATGAACAACCCAGGAGAGGAGGTCACAGACAGGGTCTCAAAATCTACGCATGATCCAAGGACAAGACATCCAGACGAAGTCGATCCTTCACCATTTACACATCAAGAACTGTATTCTCATAGAAGTTGTAAATGTAAGCATACTTGTAAAGATAAGATAAGTAATAATCGTAGATATAATCGTAATATGTACGTTAAACGTAGACGTAGATTTCTAAGACTTGATAAGAAACTTTTCACGGTATCTAATTCTAATTCTGAGGAACAGAAAACTAAATCTCTACCTGATCACGACATGTCATACGATAAGCTTATAATTAACTTATCAGACGAAATTCTACCACCTGGGGCTAAACCTCTTTTATCAAGAGGTCTTGGCTTCTGCCCGACTCCACCAAAAGTCGACGCAATGCAACTGCAATCTGATTTCCATACATTCCGCCGACGCATGTTACTTAAATGCTATTTTAGCCAAAAGAATCAGCAGTCTTCTCAGAATAATGAACCGCTTTCTCAAACTTGCCAACAAGAAGATAACAAAGATTCTGACCAAATGCCACACAATGAAGTCATACAAAGATTAATGAAGGGAAAACCTTCCCAAAGTACATGGACTCCTAGATTTAAACCTCCACCAGCACTCCACAATGCTTTATCTAGACAAACTTGAGGAATTTCTACAACCACTCATCACAAAAAAGCACAGGGATAACCTCTCCAAACCAGAGAGACAAGCTCTCCGTGAACTCAGAGGCCCGTATTCTGTTACGTGGTTTAGAGTTGTACGGTAATTGACAATAGAATCGAACAATAGCACCGCACGAGAAAAAACTCCCAGCACGAAAAAAACCTCCCAAACGTGTACAACTTCCGTACAGCTGGACGTTTCTCGTGCACTGAAATGCACACGATAAAACCGGAAATCCATTGAAACAATGACGCAACAATGATTGTTTGTAGCCGCTTTATCCTTTGACTGCCGAGTGTTGTGCATTGTCGCTTGTCATGCATTTTTAAATATCACGTCCTATTCATTAACAATTCAGTGGCCTGGGATGGGAACAATTAACCAGGGAGGTGGAAAGGGAGTTTTATTCTTTTGAATTAATCTCCTAAATAGCGCCACGAATTTTTTCTTTCACAAATGTGAAGTGTCCATATTTGGCCAAAAGCAATGAAACGTTGAATTTGATTCCGATATCACGCTACATGCATGCGCAAAAGTCTCACGTTAGGTGCATGCGCATCAATCTTTTCCTTATTACTATTTTGTATGTTTGTTTTTCCTCTTTTTTTTCTTATTTGGGAGGGAAAGTTGTAATAATGGGAAGGGGTAAAATGTAAATTTTCCACTATTTAAATATTCAACTCTTTACAGAGCCATACACATAAACAATAAACGTCAATGTTTCATTAAATACAATCGGCCTCGATCCTCATCTATCAAATATTATAATAATATGACTTGTGAAGAATGTGGGATTGTTTGCATTCTTTTTGTGTGGTATTTTTTTTGTACATGTTAGTATGTATGTTGCTCGTATTATTTGAATGGAGCGAGGAGAATTCTTTTATTGTGATGGAAAAAATTATCATGCTTAACAAGGTATATTATCAAAGCACGGATATCTTTTCTTTGAGAATGCTATAGTGTGATTCCAGGCTATGGCATGGACAATAGCACATGACACACGGACAAAAGGTTTAGATTCAGGGCGGAAATCCAATTGCCTGGATATGACTACTCGTTTTAAGTATTTTGAATCCAATTTGCTAACTAAGTTGTTCTATCAACTGACAAACCGGTTTTCTGTCCAACATAGCAACACACTATTATAATTCAAATAAGGGAAATCGAGTGGCCTATTATGTCAACGTGCCATAATAATTCAGTTATTTGAAAGAAACAATTAGTTTACATTCTCAGTATGAAAATGATAATGGTGTTTTCTCGTCTGTAGATTATGGACGTTTGGTGTATTGACTGAGGCGGAGATGTCTCTGAGACTCGAACATTCTCGCGAGACGTTCCGATAATTGTTTCTATGTATCATCAGAGACGTTCCACACATGAAAAATAAAACACACTTCGTAAGCTGAATTCTATAATAATCCCATTAGATTGAAGAGGTGCGGATTCATGAGATCCATGTGGAAGATTTAGATATCTATATAAATCAAACGTAATAAGCGGGTAAATTAGATAAACTAATCAGAAATTTAAGAGAAATGGCAAGAGTACGAAGTAATAACATAAAGATGTAATGCAACTATATTAACATATTCCCGCTAGACTACGATACCCAGAATCTCTCTGTATATTATATTTTTTTCTGTGCGAGCTTCGCGGCGATCCCGGGGAGGGGGGTGGACGTGTCCCCCTCCCTCGATTTTTTTAAGGGGGATCGTCCCTTGATTTTTAAAAATGAACAATCATATTATTCTTAGTTTGTAACTTAAGAGGAGAGGGCGCTATCACTCTACTACCAGGCAAAGCGAATCGCGGCCATAGCTTTTTGTATTTTGCACATTTTTTTCACTTTTTTTCCTTGATATGGGCGAGCAACTAACTTTTCAAAAGAAATGATCAACTGAATAAGTACGCTAAGAGTCCGTATTTTGCAAATAGGAATAATCTCATTACAAAGGGGAAAAAAAAGTCCTGTCACTGTGTCATATTCGAAATCCCTAGTATGATCAAATTCCTGTCAATATGGCAATTTTCTTCAAATTGCTCATACGCTGCATGTCATCTTCTCGATTACGCATATTATATTACACCTTAATGCATCAAGCAGTTTTCCAAAAAGCCTTGAATTTCTCTCAGCTTTCCCAAATATCGGTACATTCATTTGATTTGCGTTAAAAAAAAAGTCCCTGTCACTGTTGAACCTCGATCTTTAACTCGATGGGTCAAATATTTCCGGAATTACATGCATATTGAAATGGGACGCGTTCTTCGCAAGATGTGACAAGATCAATTTTATATAATATATCGTTAGGACATTCAATTTAGTGTGAAAATAAAGATTTCGTATAAATACAACTTTAGCACAATAGGTGTTATAGGCTTGCCAAAAATGTCTTTCCCCAATCTGGTCTGAAGTACTCTACTTACGAAACTTGATAAAAGTTCAATTATTTATTTCACTGTCCATAAATTTCTCGAACGGAACGATACGACTGACAATACTATATTCCGACAGCGGAGTTTTCTGGCGAGTCTTAATGCGCTAGTATATTGCATGCAAATTTGTCTAATCGGTCGCTTCTCCGCCGTTAGCGGGGTTTAGAGCCGTATAATTTTCTTTGCGCGACGCTCAGCTGGCATGTTATTTCCCTAAACTCCATGATGTTGTTTGTGTTTCCCCTCCTCAAATAATGGACGCGTCTTTATGTTAAGATTTCATGTCATACGTTAGATTTACATTTCACGTGGAGTAGAATTGATTTGTTTTATGTAGTGATTAGCTTGTGAAGCTAATAAAGAGGTAAAATGTATGTAAAATAAGATGCTAAATGTTATTATGAGGCAAAATTTCCGGCTCGCGCTTCGCGCTCGCAATCATTTTCATTAGTTTCTGTCTAATGTGCGAAGTATGCAAATTTTGAGTGTATTATTTTTTCACTTTCGGGTGTTGTTTGTCCGCCCCCCCCCCCGCCTCCCGGTCGTGACATGAAATCGCGCGCTTGGCTCGTGGGAATATCTCGGAGACGTCTCTGAGACGTCTGCGCGACAAAAAACATCCAAAACAATTTCAAACCATTCACAAATTAGTATCAAACTAGTTCCAAATCCGTTTTCCAGGGTAATGACAAGTGACTTGCCACCATTAGTTTATTGTTGGTTTTTGCGTCAGTTGTCCTTTCTACAAAATGTCAAGTCAAACTAACACTTCAATCGTGTCGGAAAATGTCATTTTTTATGATTAACATGCAATAAATCTAATCGTTGTGGACAGTTCTATAATGCACCTCATTATTAAACAAAGTTTTAACAACCTTTAACTTCAAGTTAACGAGAAAATAGATAAATTAGCTTCCTCCGACATAAAACTCGCAAAGCTATATCAAATTCTAAACCACCTATGCCCCTAGTTTAGAATTCTTTACAAATGTTTGTACCAATTCGATCCCGATTGACGTCATCCGAATCTACTTTCGTAAGATGAGGCGCACGCTTCACTGACGCTTCATAGAGAAGCGTGCAAATCAGCGTTGCATTCTCGTTTCATTACCCTTACTATTTTCGTGCGACAGCACAACTCTAAACATCGTAACAGAATACGGGCCAGAGAGAATAGAGATGTGATAATAAAACCAGCTGACAAAGGGTCAGCAGTGGTAGTTCAATCCAAAGAGAGTTATCTATCTGAAGGTCATAGGCAATTGAACACGGAAACATATAGGAGAACTGAGAGGGACCCTAACACGAAACATTTGAATGAAGTGAAAAAAGCAGTAGATGTCCTAAATGTGTCAAAGGATATCAAGAAATTACTAGTCCCTAGTAAATCTGAATGCCCACAAATGTACTTTTTGCCTAAAATACACAAAGCTGGTAACCCTGGGAGGCCTATCGTTTCAGGATGCTCTTGCCCACTGTTCAGATTTCTCGTTTCCTTGACACAATCCTTCGTCCTTTAGTACAACATACCAAATCATTCATCCAAGACACAACACACTTCCTGAGGCATATCTCCACAAAATCAACTCAGACGGTCCGCTCCCTCATGGGGTTTTCTTGGTTTACGCTGACGTCAAATCACTATATACCAACATACCTCATAAAGATGGAATCCAAGCTTGCAAGAAAGCTCTCGAAAAGCGGAGATCCAAAGATCCACCAACCAATCATCTTTCGATACTAGAACTAATCTGAAATTGAACAACTTCCAGTTTGCAGGAGATTTCTACAACAGAACCAAGGCACTGCCATGGGTACACCAGTGCGCCCTCTATGCCAATATATTTATGGCAGATTTGGAAGACAGACTCCTTTCCACAGTCCCACAACACCTTACAGATCATCATGGTGCAGATACATTGATGACATAACTTTCTTTGGTCTGGGGACAGAGATTCTCTCGACGAATTCATTCTAATTGCTAACTCATTCCATCCTACCATCAAATTCACGTTTGAAACCCTGAACTCACAGTCCCCTATCTTGATGTTCTTCTTTACGTGAAGAAGCAACATTCCTTCAACACATCTCTCTACTCTAAACCGACGGATACTCATGCTTAACCTCTGCGTCCCGATTCATCTCACCCATCCCACATATTCAACAGCTATCCTTACAGCAAGCGATTCGAATTCGGCGCATTTGCTCCGAAGAAGCTAGTTGCGAATCAGGTATCACTGATCTGCAGAACACTCTAGCAGAAACATAATTATCAGATCCCAAATCCGTGAGCAAAGCCGCTCAACAAAGGCTAAAGACATTGTGCGCCTGAAGTACGCTGCGAAGAAGAGACATATATACGCGTCAACGCGCGTACATTTCATACAATTGTGTAGCAATGTCCTAAAATATAGAACACCGCACGTGCGCGGCGTCTCATTTATTCCACACGTGCAGTAGAACTGTTTATGGTGAAATCTTGAATTAACTCTTCACCAGCGCATCTGCGGCCGAACCCAATCTCCACATGATTGATGTAGATCTCATTTTCAGCCGCGAAAGTACGCTATCCAAACAACCATGTATTCGAACTTGCTCGTCAGAAATGTGAACAATCTCTAAACAGCGCATCGCACAATTCACGCACCGGTACATGTACGCTATGCGAAAAGAACAGCATGTTATGCGAACTTCCCCAGAAATGTTGACAAACTTCTACAGCCGAAATTCATTGTTTAGGCAATCGTGCTTTCACGCCCCCAAAGTACGCTTTCCGAAAAGAGACACATTTCCGCTCTACTGCCGCCTACACTTGTGAACACTTGTCAAGTCTTCAACATTCATAGCATTTGAGGTACGCCGGCCCAAAGTACGCCGCACACAATGAAGCTATTTAGCTGCAAATTAGTCTAGAAGACAGACCCAAGTTGACAGTAATAATTACTTTCTCGTGTGAATCTAATTCAGCACACAAGTGAATCTAGTCTCAAAACTCACATACCTCATAAAGATGGAATCCAAGCTTGCAAGAAAGCTCTCGAAAAGCGGAGATCCAAAGATCCACCAACCAATCATCTAGTTCGAATACTAGAACTAATCCTGAAATTGAACAACTTCCAGTTTGCAGGAGATTTCTACAAACAGAACCAAGGCACTGCCATGGGTACACCAGATGCGCCCTCTTATGCCAATATATTTATGGCAGATTTGGAAGACAGACTCCTTTCCACAGTCCCACAACAACCTTACAGGTCATCATGGTGCAGATACATTGATGACATTAACTTTCTTTGGTCTGGGGACAGAGATTCTCTCGACGAATTCATTCTAATTGCTAACTCATTCCATCCTACCATCAAATTCACGTTTGAAACCTCTGACTCACACGTCCCCTATCTTGATGTTCTTCTTTACGTGAAGAACAACATTCTTCAAACATCTCTCTACTCTAAACCGACGGATACTCATGCTTACCTCCGTCCCGATTCATCTCACCCATCCCACATATTCAACAGTATCCCTTACAGCCAAGCGATTCGAATTCGGCGCATTTGCTCCGAAGAAGCTAGTTGCGAATCAGGTATCACTGATCTGCAAGAACACCTGCAGAAACATAATTACGATCCCAAATCCGTGAGCAAAGCCATCAACAAGGCTAAAGACATGGCCCTGAAGTACGCTGCGAAAGAAGAGACATATATACGGTCAACGCCGTACATTTCATAACAATTGTGTAGCAATGTCCTAAAATATAGAACACCGCGGTGTGAACTTATGGTGAACCTTGAATTAACTCTTCAACCAGCGCATCTGCGCCGAAAATCTCACATGTTTGATGTGATCTCATTTTCACGCCCCGAAAGTACGCTATCCCAAAACAACCATGTTTGCGAACTTGTTCAGAAATGTTGAACAAATTCTTCTACAACCAGCGCATCGCACTTCCACGCCCCGAAAGTACGCTATGCGAAAAGAACAGCATGTTTGCGAACTTCCCCAGAAATGTTGAACAAACTCTTCTACGCCGAAGAATTCATATGTTTGAGGCAATCGTGCTTTCACGCCCCCAAAGTACGCTTTCCGAAAAGAGACACATTTCCCGTCTACTGCCGTACACTTGTGAACACTTGTCAAGTCTTCAACATTCATACGCATTTGAGGTACGCGGCCCCAAAGTACGCCGCACACAATGTAAGCTATTTAGCTGCAAATTAGTCTAGAAGAACAGACCCAAGTTGACAGTAATAGATTACTTTCTCGTGTGAATCTAATTCAGCACACAAGTGAATCTAGTCTCAAACTCTTGAACATCGTATCGTAAACTCTGCAGTTATAACCGCAAATTATACTAATCTTACCAAAGTTATACTAATCTTACCAAAGACTTTACGTTCATTGCAGAAAAATTGGGAATGAAAGAATACAAAAATGAAGATAGAAGAAAGAAAGACAAAAGGATTTTTTTTTTTTAACTATAGGCTACGACGAGTGTGAACGTTGAAGCCATTTCACTGATTCTGAATATAAATACAACAGTGTTACGAGAGGGCGTTATATTAGCTTTTTTAATTTAAAAATCAGCTGGCTTATCCATCTCCATGTTATAAGACCATCAATGAGATGAGTATTAACATTTTTATAATACTACTAAATATCATTCCAATTGGTCTATTTTGTACCTTATTCCCTCCAAACCTTTCGAAATATAAAATAATTTTTTTTGGAAATATATTAACAAGTGTGTTACCCCCTCATGCAGGAATCGCACATTTCCATCCTCCTCCCCCCCCCCCACAATCGACTCCCATGGTGCCAAATCTTAACATTGTTTTGTTTTTTTACCCCAGTTTTAGCATTAGAAGCTTAATGATTGCCCTCCTTATAACAAGTCTTAAAATGTGAATCATATGCACACATTTTTGTCTATCAGCTGTCCAAAGTTACAAAATTGTCGGTCAAATTAATATGTTTTGCCTCTTCTGTCGGTGTGTGACCTTATGACTTCCCTAGAGAAAGAGTTATACAGACTAGAAACTCAAACTTTGCTACACTAGATTGATTTATTAATCATTGTCGAAACTTCGTACAATATATCCGTCAAGTAGAAAGACAAAATAAAAAAATTAACTCTTTATAAATCTCTGTTGGTTATTTCATGGTGATGTGACAAAGTAATGAACAAAAAGGGGTGAAAGGGGGAAGTCATTTTTTTCTTCAGCACTGCCTCTTTGAGTCGAGGGGGGGTGATGGTAACCGGATGGACAGGGGGGTATTCACTCTTTTTAGAAGATATAAACACTGATTCGATCGACCTGCTTGAACTAACTTGCCAATTTCGGCACCCTGTGGCATTTGGGATCGCGCCCCGAATCCCAAGCATTATTTTCAACAGGTTCCTTTTAATTGCGCGTTATTGGGGTTGACACGGGGTCTGTTTTTAACCTCCTATTTGCAAAATCATTGGTTATACAATTAATGCTTTGTACCATATTATCAGTTGATCAAACTCTTTACATTAAACACAAAATATAAAATATATTTTATAAATCTGAAAAAAAATTGGGTGCAGACAAATAAATGCTTTGCATGCTATGTATTACGGGAAGGCGTAGTAAAGATAATTAATAATTATAATTTGTATACAAAATCATTTAATGGTCTAATGTTGCTGTTTATTTAATAAATATATGCATTACGTCCTATAATAAATAATCTTCCATTATTTGAAGATTAGACAATTTGGTGTATTTTTAGGTTTTTTTTTTTTCGAATTTGTTCTTTAAATCAAGTCGGCTTTTGTGACATCGTCTTGAACAAGGACTCATGGTTTTAGTATGAGCTAACAAAATTTTCATTAAGTCCCTAACCAAGGTAATTTATATTTCATCTTTGCTATAATAATTAAAACGATTTCCATCGACAGAATCTTACAATGTGTGTTTCGAAGAGCGTTAATTTAACATGTGCTAGGCCTAGCGGCGCCTAGGGGCGCACAATTCACTCATGTGTCCCCAACATGGCGCCCCGAAATGTGCGATTCCTGAGGGTAACACACTTGTTAATATATTTCCAACAAAAAAATTGTTTTATATTTCGAAAGGTTGGAGGGAATAAGGTACAAAATAGACCAATTGAAATGATATTTAGTAGTATATAAAAATGTTAATACTCATCTCATTGATGGTCTTATAACATGGAGATGGATAAGCCAGCTGATTTTAAATTAAAAAAGCTAATATACCGCCCTCTCGTAACACTGTTGTATTTATTTCAGAATCAGTGAAATGGCTTCAACGTTCACACTCGTCGTAGCCTATAGTTTAAAAAATATCCTTTTGTCTTTCTTTTCTTCTATCATATCAATTCTACTCCACGTGAAATGTAAATCTAACGTATTGACATTAAATCTTAACATAAAGACGCGTCCATTATTTGAGGAGGGAAACGCAACATTACATTCATGAGTTTAGTGGAAATACATGCATCTGAGCGGGCAGAAAATTATACGGCTCTACATTAATGTCAACAAAACCCGCGCTAACGGCGGGAAGCGACCGATTGACAACTGCATGCCATTATTACTTAGCGTACAAAAACTCGCCTAAGAAAACTTCCCTGTCGGTAAAATGGTATTATCAGTCGATCCGTTCGAGGAAATTCGTCATGGACATGAAAGAAATAATTGAACTTTTATCATAGTTTTCGTAGGTAGATGCTTCAGACCAGATTGGGGAAAAAGACATTTTGGCAAGCCTATAACACCATTGTGCTAAAGTTGTAATCAGAATCTTTATTTCACATAGATTGATGTCCTAACGATTATTGATATAAATAGTGATCTTGTCACATCTTGCGAAGACGCCGTCCACATGCGATATGCATGTGATATGCGGAAATATTGACCATCGAGTAAAGATTCGTTTGTGATAATGTTCAAAGTGACAGGACTTTTTTTTAACTAACGAAATGAATGTACCATATTTGGAAAGCTGAGAATTCAAGCTTTTAAAAACTGCTGATCATTAAGGTGTAATATAATTATGCGTAATCGAGGAAGATGACTATACAGCGTATGAGCTATTTTGAGAGCAAAATTGGCCATATTGTACAGGAATTTGATCTTACTAGGATTTCGAATTGACTCAAGTGACAGGACTTTTTTTTCCCTTTGCAATAAGTTATTCCTATTTTTGAAAAATTCAGACTCTTAGCGTACTTATTCAAGTTGATCATTCTGCAAAAGGTAGTTGCTCGCCATAATCAAGAAAACAAAGTGAAAAAACTGTGCAAATTACAAAAAGTCTATGGCCGCGTTCCCTTTGCGTAGAGTGATAGCGCCCTCTTCCCCTTAAGTTTACAACTAGAATTGATATGCTTCATTTTTTTATTCTTTCATTCCCAATTTTTCTGGAATGAACGTAAAGTCTTTGGTAAGATTAGTATAACTTTGGTAAGATTATAATTTGCGGTTATAACTGCAGAGTTTACGATACGATGTTCAAGAGTTTGCGACTAGATTCACTTGTGTGCTGAATTAGATTCACACGAGAAAGTAATCTATTACTGTCAACTTGGGTCTGTGCTTCTAGACTAATTTGCAGCTAAATAGCTTACATTGTGTGCGGCGTACTTTGGGGCCGCGTACCTCAAATGTGTATGAATGTTGAAGACTTGACAAGTGTTCACAAGTGTACGGCAGTAGACGGGAAATGTGTCTCTTTTCGGAAAGCGTACTTTGGGGGCGTGAAAGCACGATTGCCTCAAACATATGAATTCTTCGGCGTAGAAGAGTTTGTTCAACATTTCTGGGGAAGTTCGCAAACATGCTGTTCTTTTCGCATAGCGTACTTTCGGGGCGTGGAAGTGCGATGCGCTGGTTGTAGAAGAATTTGTTCAACATTTCTGAACAAGTTCGCAAACATGGTTGTTTTGGGATAGCGTACTTTCGGGGCGTGAAAATGAGATCGCATCAAACATGTGAGATTTTCGGCGCAGATGCGCTGGTTGAAGAGTTAATTCAAGGTTCACCATAAGTTCACACCGCGGTGTTCTATATTTTAGGACATTGCTACACAATTTGTGACAAAACGTACGGCGTTGACCGTATATATGTCTCTTCTTTCGCAGCGTACTTCAGGGCCACCCTACTAAAGACATTCCTCGGGAAAATCTCTTACACTACAAGAAGAGAGACAAATCGATGAAAAGAACACCTCTTGTACTTACCTATCACCCCAACCTAAGTAAAGTGGCGCAAATTGCTCGTAAACATATGGAAATTCTCCACCAATCTGAAGTGACCAAGGAGATATTTTCAGAACCACCCCTAATTGCATTTAGACGATGCCGCTCTCTTCAAGACTTACTGGTATCGTCCCGTGTTTCCGTCACTTCTGAAGGCAACAAGAGTGAAAACATGGGCTCGTTCAAATGCGATGCTAAGAGATGCTGTATCTGTCCATTCATGTTGAATACAAAACATTTCGTGAGTACAGCAACTGGAGAGAAGTTCCCAATCACCCAACATATCCATTGCAAATCTTCATGGGTGTTGTATCTTATCACCTGCAAATGGTGCAACAAACAATATGTCGGGAAAACAACTAATACTCTCTACACAAGAATGTGCAACACACGATCAGACATAAAGAAATACCACACTAGTAGACGCAAGGAAATTCCCATTGCTGCCCACTTTAGTTCAGATGGTCACTTTACTGATGACATGCAATTTGCGGGAACTGAGCTAATCAGAAAACACGAAGAATCAATCATACTAAAGCGAGAGTCATACTGGATTTTGAAACTTAAGACTCTTGTACCAAACGGCTTCAATGTTGAAGAATAGGCCTTTCCACTTTGATTACGCTTTGCACTTTCTTGAAATAATCATTAGGCCTACCTACATGATCTTCATCATTTTTGTATTTTGTATTTTTTTATAATAGACGTATGTACATTTAAGACTTAGAATAGTTAGACTAATCATATGCAGTTTGTGTGTATATCAAACATTTTTAACGTAATTTAATTTCTAATTGATGAATATTCATATTACTTGTGACATCACTAATGATTGCGCATTACTATTGCGCAAACGCTTTTACCCAGATCCTAGCAACCATTTTATTTATTATTGTTGTACGGTATTATCATTTTAAATCTGACTGTTGTTAGAGTAAGACTACAGGTATGTCTACTTTATTTATTTATTTTATTTTATTCTAGTTAATCTGTATTCCATTAGTTTATCTATTTTGTATCCAAGACTTAAATATAGCATTGTTTTATTTTGTAGATTATTATTACTATGTCATTTTATAGTCATTTCTACTTGAGAATTTGAGAGTTATATCTTCCTTAAATTTATGTTACTTTTCAGATGGTTTCCGAAGAAGTCTATTAAAGACGAAAGCTTAAACTGAATCATAGTCTCCTGCGTCATTCCTTTGCTTTGAACTCTCTATATATATGTGTGTGTGTGTTATGAATAAAAAGTCTAGGACAAGCTTGGACGTTGCTGGACTTTGAATCTTTAATTAAGCTTTCGGCTTATGCCTTCATCAGGATCTCTGAACAGAAAATCATAACAAACAAGAACAAAAACCATAATAAATAAAAGTAAATCATACAAACAAAATCAGGCACCAACAAATTATCTTATATAATGTATAAAAAAGTAAAGAAAATAAATAACATGTACAAGTATTTGTTTACCTTATTAGGCCGTGGAGAGTTGTTACGTGTTTGGGTTTGTTATGTTGTTTTGAAGTATTGAAATATAGAGGGCGTGTATTCAAGTGTGAATTTCGGAGTTGTTCTAGACTGTCCTAGGCCGTGGAGAGTTGTTACGTGTTTGGGTTTATTATGTTGTTTTGAAGTATTTAAATATAGAGGGCGTATAATCAAGTGTGAATTTCGGAGTTGTTCTAGACTGTTGTTTTGAAGTATTGAAATATAGAGGGCGTGTAATCAAGTGTGAATTTCGGAGTTGTTCTAGACTGTCCTAGACTGTCCTAGACTGTCCTAGGCCGTGGAGAGTTGTTACGTGTTTGGGTTTATTATGTTGTTTTGAAGTATTGAAATATAGAGGGCGTGTAATCAAGTGTGAATTTCGGAGTTGTTCTAGACTGTCCTAGACTGTCCTAGCTTGTCCTAGACTTTTTATTCATAACACATATATCATCTGGACAAAACGTCGTCATGTCCAAAAAGTTTAGTCTCATCGCACTTTTTCAAGAGAGACAAGATTGAACAATAACAAAGTAAAATTAAACATACATACAAAATTTGAAACCAAGGGAGCGCGTGGGTGTGAGCACACGCCTACGCGTTGCCAAGGACCTATACGTAACAATGATATTGAAAGCAGTAAAACTTATGACATCACAAAGATCGGCTTAATAAAAATTAGCCACGCTGAAGAAGCATCTGTGCACAATTATATAATTAAATTGAACAATCGTAATAATCATTTTCTCAGCTATTTTGTACAAGATAAAGTCAGAAAAAAATCATACGTAGCGTCTGAAGTAAAGCTACCAGTATCAATATTATGAAAAGCAGAATTCACAGAAAATATGTAAACACAAGTGTCATTATTTTTCCATCAGAATATATTCAGCGTGTAAAGAGTTATGAAAAGCTAGTATGACAGGAAAAGTGAATTAAATTCGGAAAAAAAAAATACATACATACGTAATACCATAGAGTATAGGCCTAGAGACAGGAACATCACAATTTTACTTTGTTATTGTTCAACCCCCAAAACCTTAAACTATGGGGTAAAAAGCTCAATGAAACTTGTGGTCTATGTAACGGTAAAGGTACTCTGGCTCATATTCTAAACATGTGTATTAAATGTAGCTCTTCAACAAGGTAGACTAACCTACCGACATAACAGTGTATTGCGATATGTAGCTAAGGAATTGAAGAAATGTGCCGAAGGAAACGGATTGCAAATCCAGCTATTTGCAGACCTCCCCGGTATGAGAGTGAATGGAGGCACAATACCCCCTAATATCATCCCTACAATAGAGAAATCAGACCTGGTACTATGCTTCCCAGAAGCAAGCCCGGTAAAAGTAGTATTAGTTGAGCTAACTGTCCCGTTCGAGCCAAATATCAGTAAAGCTAGGAAACGAAAAGAAGATAGATATGCACAGCTGAAAATGGACATTGAATCCAAGAATTACGAATCACATCTCCTATGTTTCGAAGTCGGGAGTAGGGGGGTAATCACAAAAGAAAACAAACAACAAATCAAGAGTATCTTTCGTCACGTGGGTACAAGCAAATGTACAGATACCTTATTGACAATGAGCAAACTGGCTCTGATAGGATCTTATGTTATATAATATTGCAAGATCAGAACCACAATGGACTGATATTGCACTTCTCGACTAAGAACTCTGTGTTATATCTTATACCTCTCTTGAGTGCATATGTTCAAGCCATACGCCGGAACTAGTTATTGTTTAATAGATTTATTGATATAATAATTTGCCTGTATAATAATTGAATAGAACAGTTCAAAATCTGCAGAATTATATTTTATGTCGATTTAATATTTGATAATATTCAATATTTATGTACATTTTTGAAACACATTAACGGGTCCAAAAAATTATATTCTCATGATTATAACGAATCTCCAATCTTGCTGATCAGTTGTCTATCTTTCTCGCCACCTCTCCTTTACTACCCTCTCTCCCACTCTCTTCTACTCTCACCCTCTCTAGTCCCTCCCTTTCTCTCTCCATCTCTGTGTCTCCCTATATCGCTCTCTCTCTCTCTCTCTCTCTCTCGCTCTCTCAATGTAACGGGATGTATAAGTAATGTATACATTAATGCGTATAGCCATTAATTATTTTCACAAGACTTGATAGACTGAAGATGTAGCGGTATGAAAATTCTATTCTTCTTTCTACATGCCTCTCTACATGCCTTTTAAATATAAATGATATGCGATATATGTTGTTAAACCAAAATAATAACTGATATGCCATTTATGTTGTTAAAACGAAAGCATGTTATTAAACCAAGAATATACAATTAGGAAAACAATGAAACCTACTATTATTTAGATAAGTACCTTTCATAATACATTCATTTTATATGACCTTTTGCTTAATTTGTATTCGATTCTGTTGTTTTACATGGAAAATTTCATCGTATTTGTTATTGTATTTCATGTCACCCTGTACGTTGTTGAATAAACACGTAACCTGGGCTGTATGTACTCCCATTATTGAGAAATAAATGGTGATTCATTTAAAAAAATCTTGTCTCTCTTGAAAAAGGAAAAGGATTTCCGAAAATTTGAGAATCAAATAAAATAAAATCTTCGTTGGAAATAAGCATGATGTTAATCTTCACTTCTGTGTTGTTTATAAATATTACATTCTTCCAACACGTGGAACTTTCATTCAATATATATATATATATATATATATATATTTTACAATTTGTTTATTAATTATATATATATATATATACACTGCCCTCCAAAAGTTTGGGTACACCTGATGCCAGCTATGTTTTGGGTCATTTTAAAGCATTTTATATTCAATATTTCTGTCCAAATGTTGTTTAAGTACTAAAAATACATTGTGCAAACAATATACTTCACAATTATTGTTCAAAGTCTCCTTGGAATTCAGAAATTAGGCAAAATATGCAAACATGTCAAAAACATGATTTTGCACTATTTTATTGGATTGTTCACAAAATAGGATATCTACGTTAATAATGATCCGATCAATGTGAAAGTTTGCATAGACGTTCAGACACATATAAATTATAGCACTGCATTGTTTGTTTGTATTTTGAAGTATAAATCTATTAATTATTAATATTTATGCAAATTAAGTGTGTTTTTACATATTTATAAATATTTAGCTTTAAAAAGTTTATTATGAAGTCCAATCTCCTTTCAAAAGTTGCTGAGTATAATAGTCAATAACATTTTGGTAAAAATTTTGAAGTTTCAATGGAATTTTTAAGTATTCTATTGTTTTATTACTTTCTTTTGTCTTCTGTTATTTTTATTTTTATGTATTTCTTAATGTTTTTGGCTCTTTTATGTTTCAAAAATGAAAGCAAAATGCTATCTTATATTCTATTTACGTCCGATATGCAATAATGCAATGTTGTATCACCTAAAACACAATGGGCAGTTTGTTTTGAACAATAGTTGCACACACTTTAAAGGGGGGAAAAAAATCGCCAATATGCATATTTGGGGTCGGCAGCGATTGTGCAGCAGTCATTGATGTTTTATAGATGGTTAAATTGACTGAGACCCCTCCCCCAGTCAGAATAGTCATAAGTCGGTCTTTATATAAAAAGTAAATAAGTAAAGAACCATTTTTTTCACATGAAATTAGGAAAGTTTAAAAATACCGAAAAATTAAATTATTGCCCATTTGTGTACTGAATGCAAATTTTCCCTAAACTGTTCTACCACACTCTTAATTGCATCTAAAAGGCCTTTAGCATCATCTTGGATTTCTTGAAATCAATCAAGGTACATTTCTGAAACATAAAAAATGAAAAAACAATAAGAAATACATTAAAACTAAAACAATCAAAGACAATAGAAAGTTTTAAAACAAAAGAATACAAAGGAATTCACAAAAAAAAATCCATTTCTGTAAACACAATGTTGTTGACTATTATACTCAGCAGTTTTTAACAAGGAGTTTTGCTTCATAGCAATGTTTTAAAAAAAATATTAATAAATGTGTAAAAATAGACCTTAATTTGCATAAATTATGATAATTAATAAGTTGTCGCCTCAAAATACAAACAAATAATAACAGGGATATATTTTACATGTGCCTCAACATCCATGCAAAATTTGGACTGAAATACTGGACATAAAAGGCCTTTAAATGATCCAAGACATAGCTGGCATCAGGTGTACCCAAACTTTTACTTTAACATCGTTCGCCGGGAAAAAAAAAATGTATTTCCACGAATGGCTACGTACCGGTATTTCGGTTTAAAAAAACGAAAAACAAAAAAACAAAAAACAATCGCAATTGGCAAATGGAGCAAAAATTAACGAGTGCATGTGGATTTGTTCTCTGAAATGATTGAGTTGTCCTCCGGGGGACTTGTCCTGCAGGGTAGTTGTCCTGCGGGGAAGTTGTCCTGCGGGGGAGTTGTCCTGCGGGGGAGTTGTCCTCCGGGGGAGTTGTCCTCCGGGGAAGTTGTACTCGGGGGATATGTCCTGCAGGGGAGTTGTCCTCCGGGGGAGTTGTCCTCCGGGGGAGTTGTCCTCCAGGGGAGTTGTCCTTCGGGGGAGTTGTCCTTGGGGGGACCTGTCCTCCAGGGGAGATGTCCTGCGGGGGAGTTGTCCTGCGGGGGAGATGTCCTCCGGGGGAGATGTCCTCCGGGGGAGTTGTCCTCCGGGGGAGCTGTCCTCCAGGAGTTGTCCCCGGGGAGTTGTCCTCAGGGGAGATGTCCTGATACGGTGTATGTATATCAAATTCTGATGGTATATACAAACTTTGGTTTGTCAACTACTTATATATATATTGTTTAAAATTTCTTTTCGTTTCATTCTTTAGGCCTGATGAAGGCCATATTGGCCGAAAGTTCATAAATAAAAGGAATAAAGGAGAGTATACGTCTCGAATCGTTTGTCGTTATTTATTTCGCCTGTATTAAAATAAGATGAATCACTGCAACACACGTTCAACAAGGGGCCATATTTCGTAAAATATATAATAAAATGTAGTCAAGTAATGCATTTACGCCAATTTATTAGATTTTTCAGTCTCAAATTTTCGACGGACTAGTACCTCCGTCTTCTTTAGGAGTGATATTTAAACTACATTTTGTTTTTTTATTTTTGTTTGATGATCACCTGCCAATACGTGAAACTCTATGATATATGTAATATTTTATATATATATATATATATATATATATATATATATCTTACTAAAACGGGCCTTAAGGGGAACTGAGAAGAATAGCTTTATTCAGTCAGCATTCCCCTTAGCGACTTTCTATAGGCGAAGAATTCCCCTTAACGCCAATTCTATAGGGTTAGGGCTAGGGGTAGTTGGGGCGATCTGAAAAGGAGGAAACAAAGAAATTCGCCTTAAGGACGAAAATAGGTATATATATATATATATATATATATATATATATATATATATACAGTGCGTCCCAGAAAAAAGTATACCCAACTTTGAGAGCCTCATATTAAAATATTATATCTTTTGTGACCTTGAAATATGTATCATGATAAAGAGCAACTTGTGTTCTTTTCAATGATACCAAACTTATACTTGTGTTGTGACGGATGACTAAGCAGTTGGGCTTTAAAAAACAAGCGTAAAAAGTGCCCTGTCCCAAGTTTGAGCAAAAGTAGCCCTTGCATTTTAATAGATCAAGTAATCCTTTGTGCCTAATGAATGGACTCAGGAAGGCTGACCTCAAACAAACAATGAATGATCAGAAGGTCAGGGCTGCTCCTCAGACAATTTGGTACAGATCACTTTTGACCAATGTTTTTAAACACTAAAGTGTTCAGTCATCCATGACAGTATCGGTATGATTTTGGTATCATTAGATAGAATATGTGTTACTCTTTGTCATGAAATTAAAATTAATTACACATACGTTATACAATTTTAATATGAGGCTATCAAAGTTGGGTATACTTTTATTTGGGACGCATTGTATATACAGTGGTGGCTAAAATTATTAGAACACCAAGCATATTTAAATGATTTTAGTAATTTTCATTCAGTTGACCATTTAAATACCTATAAAATAGTTGGAATGTCTCCGAATATCATCATTATGCTTTAAAACCTAAATAACAAAGCCATGCTTTGGGAACTCGCCCCCAAGTCGCCCTTTTTTATGTTACACCATCAATTGAAAAATCTAAAAAAATCTTGCCCTTTTCAGGATCAAAGTGTCATAAAAACATCTGAAGCCTCTCCCTACAAAAGTGTATATATTTTGAAAGGAAATTTCCTGAGGATGTCAAAAATGGCATTCATAACAACATAGGATGAAGTAGTTACATCTTATGTGGGGATTTTAAAATTATTTCTGAAGGGCCCCAAATTTTTAATTCAGTGCCCCTATTTAAGTCCCCCGCTCTAATGACCCTTAATATTTCAACATATTTGAATTGCTCATGAAATTTCCATTTAAAAATATACATTTACGAGGAGTGTCTTCATTAAATGAAAAAACCTTAAATGGGCATGGTTATTTTGGTCATCTCACCACCAAGGGTGGGGGCGAATCCACCCTCCCCATTTGACCAAATTTTCTGAAACTTTACATGTATTTGAGGTATAATAGAATAAATAAGCCTGCTAAGTTTCATGCTTCTACCTAAAATACTTTTTGAGCAATCAGCATATGTAATTGGCATTTTACTTTTTTGCATTTGGACTAGATGTTTAATACACACGTCTATGGGGAAACCAAAAGCGCATAGCGCAACTGTTTTTAATGCTGCAGATTACCAGATGGTCGAAACTAAATAAATTTGGTGTCTACATATACGTAAGACCCTATGCTAAAAATTCATGAAAGCTCATGGCACACATGGCAAATGAACTAGGGCATTGATGATCCCATAGACTTTGTGTGGGTTCAGGTGTTCTAACAATTTTGGCCACCACTGTATATATATATATATATATATATATATATATATATATATATATATATATATATATATATATATATATTATATAATAATAGTGTACAATCTATCGCGCAATATACTGGATTATATAAGTACGGCAAATACTAAATTATCCCTAGTGCAGATTTGTTACTCCGAGGCCGCAAGCCGAGGTAAAATAGATCTGCACGAGGGATCATTTAGTATTTTTAGTTCATATAGTCCAGTAATGTTGCAAGATGGAGCGTTCACTATTTATTATAGTAAATAGACCCCTAGATCTTTGACCTTGCCTAATCTGGTTTTATGTTTGCCAATTGTTTGGTGCTAATTAAGCTATTGTGACGTATATTGTTGCTGTGCGTATCCATTGTTGCTAACATGTGTGCGCACCATTTTACTGTTATTACGCGCTGGCGTAACAACGCAATCGATAGAATCGATACTCCCCCCATTCATTTAACACGGGCTTTACCCTCCAAAAACCGAAAGTTATATTGTACATATGTACAATATAACAAATTGAAGGTAGGTCACGTGTACTGAAGCGGCAGTAAGCGCAAGTGGCAACGCGTATTTTTGGCTTAGCCAGCTATTATAGCTATAGTTAGTATATATATATATATATATAATTATATATAATATTATTAAGTGTAAGAGAATACATGTACAACAGCCGATGGGCAACTCTTTTTTATCTAAATTGAAAGAAATGGGGAACTTTGATTTGAGCTACGTCAACTATTAATCTCTCCTCACACCATTTCTTTCAAATATATATATAATTATATATATATATAATATAATATATATATATATATATATATATATATATACAGCGGTGGCCAAATTATTAGAACACCTGAACACTACACAAGTCTAATGGGATTATGCAATGCCTAGTTCATTTGCCCGAAATCAGATTAAAGATATCTTTTTTGTGTGCCATGAGCTTTCATGACTTTTTAGCATACGGTCTTACATAATGTAGACACCAATTTGTATATAGTTTCGACATCTGGTAATGCGCAGCATTAAAAACAGTTGCGCAATGCGTTTTTTGTTTCCCCGTAGACTTGTGTATTCAACATATAGTCCAAATGAAATGAGTAAAATGCCACTTACATATGCCGATTCTCAAAAGTATTTGAGGAAGGAGTATGAACTTAGCAGGCTTATTTATTCTAATATACCTCAAATACATCCTAAGTTTAAGAAATTTGGTCCAATGGGGAGGGTGGATTCGCCCCCATCCTTGGTGGTGAGAATGACCTAAATAACATGCCCATTGAAGTTCAGACTATTTTTTCATTTAATGAAGACACTCCTTGTAAATGTATATTTTTTTAAAGGAATTTTCTGAGCAATTCATATATGTTGAAAATTTAAGGGTCATTGGAACGGGGACTTAAATAGGGGCAGCTGAATTCAAATTTGGGGCCCTTCAAAAATAATTTTAAAATCCCACATAGATATGTAACTACTTCACCCTGTGTTTTATGACGCTATTTTGACATCCTCAGGAAATTTTCTTTAAGAATATATATACTTTTGTAGGGAGAGGCTTAAAATGTTTAACGTTATGAACACATTTGAATCCTTAAAGGGGCAAGATTTTTTAGATTTTTCATCGTGGTGTAACATAAAAAAAGGCGACTTGGGGGCCGAGTTCCCAACGCAATGGCTTTGTTATTAGGTTGGTTTTAATAGACATATAGATGGATATTCGAAACATTCCAACCATTTTGATAGTATTTAAGGTGGTCAATGAATGAAAATAACTAAAATCATTTAATATAGGCTTGGTGTTCTAATAATTTTGGCCACCACTGTATATATATATATTATATATATATATATACAGTGGTGGCCAAAATTATTAGAACACCTGAACCTAACAAAGGTCATGAATTATCAATGCCTAGTTCATTAGCCGAAAATCAGATTAAAGATATCTTTGTGTGCCATGAGCTTTCGTGTGACTTTTTAGCATAGGTATTAGCGTAATAATGTTTGAATACATAAATTCCAATAATAGTGTTTGCGACATCTAGATTTAATGCGCGAGGCAATAATAGTGTGCGCGTATGGCTGCCTTTTTGGTTTCCCCATAAACTTGTGTATTAAACATGTAGTCCAAATGCAAAAAAGTAAAATGCCAATTACATGTGCCGATTGCTCAAAAAGTGTTTGAGGTAGAAGTATGAAATTTAGCAGGCTTATTTATTCTAATATACCTCAAATACATTCTAAGTTTCAGCAAATTTGGTCAAATGGGGAGGGTGGATTCGCCCCCACCCTTGGTGGTTAGATGACCAAAATAACCATGCCAATTGAATGTTAAGATTTTTTTTTTTTTTTAAGAAAACACGTCTTGTAAATGTATATTTTTTCAAAAAGAAATTTTAAGAGAAATTCAAATATGTTGAAATATTAAGGGTCATTGCAACAATGGACTTAATTAGGGGCACTGAATTAAATATTTGGGGCCCTTCAAAAATAATTTTAAAATCCCCACATAAGATGTAACTACTTCACCCTGTGTTGTTATGAATGCCATTTTTGACATCCTCAGGAAATTTCCTTTCAAAATATATATACTTTTGTAAGGAGAGGCTGAAAATGTTTAACGTTATGACACTTTGATTCTGAAAGGGGCAAGATTTTTAAATTTTTCAATTGGAGGTGTAACATAAAAAGGGCGACTTGGGGGCGAGTTTCCAAGGCATGGCTTTGTTAATTAGGTTTTAAAGCATAATGATGATATTGGGTGACAATCAAACAATTCTATAGGTATTTAAATGGTCAACTGAATGAAAT
>CALNVZ010002322.1:104230-133925 GCA_940671915.1 Paracentrotus lividus | reverse complement strand
CATATTCCCAACGGTAGATTCTGCAAAATACGTGGTCCGAAACCATGGTTTCTATTGGCGGTCATCTGGGCCATAACAAATAACTTATGTGTGATATTTAATTTTATGATTAACCTTATTTTTGCATAAATTGACATTAAGCTTAAGTTCATATTTTCACTTTATTTGTTAATTTATGGAATTATTAATTATGACCTTTATTGCCGCCCTTAGAAACCATGGGTTCAGACCAAGGTTTTATCCATTTATCGTGAAATTAAACAAAAAATAATTAAAAATCATATCAGTTGGAATCAGAGATGAATCAGAGATATTCAACATGTGTGATTATTATGTGTATTTGTGTCCTTTCATGAATTTTCAAATTGTTGTTCTATGAAAAGGTAATATGAGGGCCCGTTTACATATTTTCTGATGCATATATGAGTATCCAAACGGGGGGCTTGGGGCTCAAGCCCCCCCCCCCCCCCCCATTTTTTTCATGGCGCAGAAGGTGAAAAGGGGGGGGGAGCAAGGAAAAAAGAAGAAAGTGAGAGAGAGCAAAGGAGAAACAGAAATATGAAAGAGAAAATATGATAAAATCAAGAAGAAAATAATTAGACTAAAAACTGTGGACATCGGGCGGAGAACCCACCAATTGTGGTGCGCCCGCTTGATTCCAACATCAATGCCTGTGGGGGGTAATTGCCGTCGGGTTAGTTGACCGGGTGTAACTCTCCGGGTAATTGTCCTCGGGGGTAATTGTCCGGGGGGTAATTGTCGGTGTAATTGTCTTTGGCGGTAATTGTCTCGGGGTAATTGTCCTCGGGGTAATATGTTGTGTTCCGTGGTAATGTCCGGGGTAATTGTCCGGGGTAATGTCCAACAGGGGTAATTGTCTCTAGAACCGGTCAAACTACGTCACAAAAATTCTCTCAACCAATTCATGTCTCTCTATTATTCAAAAAAGGGAATACCAAGGTTGTGTGTGTTTTTTTCCATCATTTTACTGTATTTTCCAATTATGACTTACACTTGTAATCATAGCTTATAAAGCTAGGATCCACCAAGGCACGACGGCCTCGTCATTGGTCCATTCCGCTTCATCTGCACCAGAACAAAAAGAATTTCATGAAGGCTGTAGGAATTGTCTGTCGGTCAATTGAGCTCGTCACGCCTAGTGCTAGCGCCGCCTCTGATGGTCTAGCGGTGTAAGGCATTTGCGTTACAGTATATGCAGTGACCCTTGATCGAGTCCCAGCGTGAGGCATTTTTGCAACATGAAATTCAAGAATGGGACGAATCGCTTGGGTGGTCAATTGGCGAACTCGTACAGGACAATTACCTTTGCACATTGTGGGACGGTACGTCTTCTGGTGTCATTTGGGTCAAACCTCCCGAGATGATTCATCCCGGAAATTACCCCTCCAGACAGACTTTACCTCCTGAGGACAATTTACCGTGTGAGTTCCCGCGACCCCGAGGTACCCCGGAATTACCCCCGGGAACAAATAACCCCCGCCAGAGACAAACCGCACTTTCGAATGACAACAGTCGACGGTTAAAGGACCTAGTCTACTCAAACATGCAGATGACCTGGGTTTCGACCCACCACGGCGGACGGGCACTATTTTTGCAAAACTGAAATTACAAAACGTGAAGCGTCCAGCTCGGGGTCATGGGTCATGGCTCGTCACAAGTAATCTCTCTGTAAAATTCTAATTAATTGCTTCTTTACTTTCAAAGAAGGGAATTAGGCAGGGTATTGTGTTGTTGTCAAGTCATGTACACTACTATCCTATATTTAATAGATTATGATGTATATAGTAATATAATATATATATGATAGTATATATAATTAGTATATATAGGTACTATATGTAGTATATAATAGTTCTTCCTAGTGGTTTTAGTTTACTATTCCAATCTAACTAATAATAAGAACGAAAACATACTTTGATGTCATTTTCAAATATACCATTACTTTGATAAATTCATTAAACGAATTGACATCAAGTAGCCATGAAATAAGAAAGAAATGAAGGAGCCTAATATTGAAAGTAGCTTAACTTCGTTACATTACAGGCTCCTTTGTGAAGATGGAATGTATATGAAGATACCATAAAGAGAATCACAATAACATACAAAGACTATATAAAATAGGAGTAACTGAAAAGGATGTGACATTATACTATTACTTTCTTTTTTTTCTCTATTCTTTATTTAATTTCTACTATTGAACTACACCTACTGTCGCAATTGGTAATAGTGAGCGCGTACCGGGATGAATGTAGACATATATACTGATGTGGTAATTGACGTACTCGACTCTGTTCGGCTACATCTTATAATCACATTTACATTAACACTGATCTACGCAATAGTGGAAAAGTGAGGCAACGGTAATCCGAGTGACTTCGTTAATTTTGTTGTAGAAGTGACGACAAGCATGCTCGCGGCACTGCATTGTAAACATACTATCAATATTGAGATAACCATACATGTTTATGGACTAATAAACAATGTGCCATGTGTCATTTCCGCCTGTGTTTTGTAACCATTTAATAAATGACATTTTAGCTACATTTAAAAGTATGCAAAGAGGTTGATTCAATATTGTTTGGGGGAGAGTCAGTACCTATAATCTTATTTGCGCAGGGTATGTATTCATAAGCAGACAGTTGGTGCATTGACACGTAGTTCCTAAGTGTGTAAATATAATAATATCGTCATACGAAGCAATTTATTTAAAAACAATGGTCTTGTATGAGAAAGGAACCAGCATGATTAATATTTCTAAGTGCTCGTTTTTTAATCATAAGAATTTCTTCCTGTGAGTTTTAGTCCCATTACCCCAGGCAAGGAAATGCGCGTAATTGAGATATGGCAAAATTAAAGTCGTGTATAAAATACAGGATTCGAGTTGGAAATCAGCTCTTTAATTATAGTAAAATGCCAGTATTCTAGAAAGTATTTACGCAAATGTCAAAATGTATCTCTCCATGACAGATCGGGAGTCAATATAATACCAAAGAATTGTGGTGATTCAACCTGACTTAGGTGTAGTATTATTATTAGAAACATTTCCAGGTACGCGATTTTAATTTATTACTGAATAACATATAATGGGTTTTACCAACATTTAAAGATAATTGTAGCATTGATCCAGTTTTGAAACCCGTTTCATTTTCATTATTTACAATGTTGAGAAAGTATGTCGGATTTTGATGAGAATGAAAATATTAGAATCGTCAGCAAAAGAATAAAAGACATGATCAGAATAATATTGGAAGTCATTTATATATATGATGAATAACAGCGACCTATAGTGAACCCTGGGGTACCGCATGATATTGCTTTTCATAAGATCTTGGCTGTTATTAACAAACATATTGCTTTCTAATCTGTAAGATAATTGTCGAACCACTCCAAGGCCTTTCCTCGATCCCCATAATGAGATAGTTTTTGCAGATAGTATTTTATGGTTAATAGTATCAACGGGCCTTGGAGAAGTCGAGAAAATATTCCTATAGTGTGTGTGGAGTTATTGTCAATTGAATTGAGCTACTTTATCTAAAAATTTGAGAAATGCGTGAGTGTGGAATTGTGCCTAAACCCAAATTGTGTTCCTGACAAGATATTAATTCAGTAAAAGAGAAAGTCAATAGTCGTTTGTAAATAAGTTTTTAAGAATTTTAGAAAGAGGACGTTAAAAGCGATATGGGACGATAATTTCCAACTTCTTCAGCATTTCCTTTTAAAAACAGGTATTTACTTGGCAATTTTCATCTTATTGGGAACGAACCATTTGTAATTGAAGTTAAATATATGTGTGAGGGAGATATTATTTCTGTTTATAATTTTTTTTAGTAGAAAGTTCGTGATGCAGTGCGTATCCAGGGCTTTTATTTTATTTTCAAATTTGTTTACTATATCTAAAACTTCATGCTCTAGAATTGGATTCAGGAACATAGACACGGGGTTTCGCCTTTTCAAAAAATGTTTGAAATCTAAATCAGCATCGGGAATGTTTTGGGCAAGGTTTGGGCCAATGTTACGGAAATAATTATTAACACCTCCTCGGCAATTTCAAGGGGGTCTTGGATTTTTGGCCTTCATCAAACTACTATGTTTGCAATAGGATTTGACGCTTTTTTGCGTTTAAGAACATATTATTATTTTCATGTATTTTAATATCTCCTTTATGGATGTCGAATTGATATATATAATATATATATAATATATTTGTATGTGTGTGTGTGTGTGTGTGTGGTGTGTGGTTCTGTGTCTGTGTGTGTGTTGTATGTGTGTATGAAAGAAGTACACAGTAGAAATAAATAACTCCGTTAGTTGAAAATATTTACGATATTTCGCCCAAAGGGCTTCCTCAGGTAATTAAATTTATTCAAAAACAAAATTGGCCCGTATTCACAAAGATGGCCTAAAGTTAAGCCTAGCCCAAATCCGGGGTTTAACTATGGTCTGCTAATAGGAAATCAATATGGCTTTGTTGTATATACATTTATTTATTTATAGTCATATTCATGTAAATTATGCCTATAATGTGTTAATAAACTTCAATTTTCGACTCGAGTTCGGGGGAATATATATATATATATATATATGCTTATATAATTATGGTACATCCATCGAGGACTCTCGATATGTAACATCAATTTGATATAGAAGTACTATAACAATGCAATTAATTTATCATTTTTCAATACTTAACAGCAACCAATAAAACATGGAAGTACCCAATCAACACTTTTGAACATTACATGCCACAACGGCCAATTCGAGAACGCTATTCTACTTCTAGATCATGGCGCCGACCCCTTGGCAACGGATTGCGCAAAGAACACACCCCTCCACATTATTGTCAAAAAGGGACACGTCGAGTATGCTTTAAGATTTCTTAACATCTGCAAAGAAAGGAGCCGTGATATGCGAGAGGTAAGTTTTTTTCTATTCATAAGTCGATTTTAGGAGAACAAAATGTCATTGTCATGGTACCACCATTTTAAAAGTACATTGCTCGTCATTAAGTTATAAGGGAAATCCGGACCCAAAATGAGTTTTTTTTTTTTTTTTAAGCAGAAAAATTAGAAAAACATATAAAAAAAAAAGGTTTGAAGAAAATGGGACTACTAATAAGAAAGTTATTAATTTCTTTATGATATAAAAAAAAATATATCACTCTACCAAATTGGCAATAGCTGTGATATGATGAGGGGCTCTACTTGCCACATATGCTCTATATTGTTTTATCATAATTTTTCACTTCAATTGTCAAGATAAAGTTTCCCCTTAACTTTCCTTGAGTTGAATTGATAAAAATATGTTATTGCATCTATGTACTATGCAAAAAGGATTATGCATTGTGCATAGAGGGGTTTTTTTTTTTTTTTTTGGTGAATTTTAACGTTCATGATTATCTTTTGTTTTCATACTGATAACCTGCTTAAAATCTTTGTTTTTGTATTTATAGATGGTATGCTGATTTTACAATATTAGTGTGGAAGTCCAAGCAATTTTGCGCGGTAACAAACGGGACATTCAGAGCCAAAAATAGGGCTTGTTAGAAAAATCTTAAATTAAATCTCAATCCTTACGTATATTCTTGAAGGTACTAAGAATCTTCAACAAAGGCATTTAAAAATAGTTGAAATAACTAAATTCATAATTAATTTATGATCATTTATTCGTCGGTAACAAACGGGGCCACAAAAAAAATGATGTTTTCAAATTTTGACTTTGTTCACATATAACTCTGATTTCAAAAAGTAGATCTCAACTTGCCTAGTTTTATCCTCTTAAACATGTAAAAAACATTGGAAGGACATATTTTAACGTTAATATAACTTCGAGTTTTCTGGCAAGATCAAGTTTTTAAAAAAATGTCAGGTAACACATGGGACGTGAACACACGGGACAATTATTCCCTGTAATATTTTTCATTAAATAATTGGTGTAGCCAAGGCGTTGCAACACCTTTTGTTAAAAATAAATCTCTCTGATAAAACAAAATAAAAATAATACAAAACAAAAATGTAAAAACGCTTATTTTGTTTCATTTCTAAAGGTTGGAGGGTGAGTAATAAAAATGCATGGTTTACATCCGCTCAGTAACTTTTGTGATACTATTTCTGAGACCTGAATATTAATAAGTCTAAAAGATATGGAAAAATTTGTGCTAGGTTTGTGATATTTTCGCCAGAGTTAGCCAGGAAACTATAAAAACAGGAAATACATAAATTTTGGTTGTACTTCTATGACAAACCTCTTTTTTAAATGGTTAAAAATAGCATTTTAATGCACTTTATCTTTTTTTCATGAATATTAATGAGCCTTGTGACGTCATATGACCTTGATATGACTTTTCGACCTCATTTGCATTAAGTTCATTTTATACTCTTTATGGTGATATATGACATGTTATGTATACCTGTACAAACCCACTGACACACTTGACACAAAAATGGTCAAAAAGTCGAAAAGTAGAAAAATCACCAGCTTGGGAACAAATAGCGTGGACTTGCCCTAGTATAAACACCACACAAAAATGAAGTTCCCCCTATTTCAGAAAACGATAATTTTTTAACCAGGTAAAATTGAAAAAAAAAATCTAATTTTATATACGTGTAGGTAATTTTATTAGCAACCATATAACTGATTTTTAGGAAGAATCATCATGTCTTGCTTCAGTGAGTAGGGGAGACCCCGGGGTAATTATGGCCCCTTTGTCTTTGAGAGCTTATAATTCCTTGCTGCATTACACAATGATAATTATTGTTTTACACATGCCTAGCTAAACTCTTCCCACTATAATGTGAGAAAAATAAGCCATTTACTTCAAATTTTGTGCTTAGGGGAGCCTAAAATGTACGGCAATCACAATTTTGTTCGTTGGAAAGTGGCAAGTCTGCTTTTTTATTTGGGGTGTGATATAACTAATTAGAAACATTTACGATGAAATTTTGATTGAAACAGAAATAATAGGAACTAACAAAACACAACAGAAAAACTTCCACCTGAATATCTTTAATGCTAGAGCTGTAAAGAGGGATCAAATTGAAAATGTCACTTGGGGTAATTATGGCCCCCAATGCATAAACAGTGTATAAGCGCAGATCCCCAACTGCGTTAACATTAAGTTGTATGATTATGTACATAATTTTTTGTATTGCTATGACTGTAGAATTTCATCATTTTGGCTGAACCAATTATTGATTTAATCATTGTTAGTGGTTGATAAGTGTATTAGGAATACCCAACAACATTTATTATACATTACCATAATTAATTAGCATAATATCGTTTAATTCATACACACATGACACAAGGGGCCATAAATACCCCAACCCGTGGGGTAATTATGGCCCCACAAAGTTGTTAACATAATGGTAATTAATATGCAAATGAGAAGTCACAGGTTTATACTTTCCGTTGTATATTATAGGTATATAGACTAACTGTATTTTCACATAAATAGAGTATTATTGGACTTATCATTTAATAGTAGTAATAGGAAATGTGAAAAAGGGGGCCATAATTACGCCAGTCTCCCCTAATAGTTGAATGCAAAAATGTCATGTTTTGAAGTTCACAAGCCGATTATCACAACTTTGAATAAATGATTTCGGAGCAATATTCAATTTTTTCTACAACACATTTGTCAAAGAAGATGTCACATATGTGCCCTGACATATAACATGAGTTAATGGTCAAATTCCACTGTTGAGTGAGCACTGTGTTCAAATTGCAAAAACTGCGGTTTTGTGAATTTTTAGTGGTATATTCGATCAAATATGATAGAATTCCTGTTTTGGAAATGTATTAATAATAATAATAATAATAACTTCAGCTTATATAGCGCATAATACCTAAGTCCCTATGCGCTTTATAAAAATTAACAGATGGGTTATTTTAACTAAGAAAGTAAGATAATTAAATTTCGACTTTTGCAAACAATTCACGGTTGAATGAACACATAAAACAACAAAAAAATAGGCCATTTTAAAATTATGATCACGTGTTTCAGGATTTTATGCACTGAAAATCATCTCCATTACAATTTTGGGGTTATTTTTATAACCTTTGGACATGTTTCAATGATCCTATGGCATGTATGGCATTAATTTAAAAAGTCATGCTTCAGTGAGCATGTGAGTTTAGAAAAAGCTATTTTTCATGTATGGAATAAAATTCAAATTTTTTACTTTAAGTAAACAGCACGATCGTTTTGGGGGAGCACATTTGATTTTGTTTTCACAAAAATCCCGATGTTTCACGCTTCAGTAGACACAAGATGCAAGAATATCATGCAAATGAAAAGAAATCTTCGGACTACGTCACGGTTCAGTGACTTACCGGATCTGCATTTTGAATCAAGATCATGTTATATGGTGACCAACTGGAGCTGTGTGTCCAGTTATATGGAATAACTCATGGCTTAATGAACAATATTCATAAATGAAAATCGGCAGAATTTCAAATTTGTCAGTATTGAGTTCCTCCTCCATTGACTTTATGTACAGATAAAAGTGAAAATTCACAAAAAGTTAAATTTATCATATTTTCGTTGTGAATTTTTGTCCATTTGACTGCTTCAACTGATCTCTAAATAATATGATCTTGATTCAAATTGCATATTCGGTACGTCACTGAACCGTGACGGAGCCCTAAACTTTCTTCTCATTTGCATGATTTTCTTGTATCTTGTGCCCAGTGAGGCGTGAAACATCAGGATTTTTGTGAAAATAAAGTCCGAGGTACTCCCCAAAAACGATCGTTCTGTTTAACCAAAGTGAAAATTCAAATTTTAGTCTATACATGACAAAATAGGTTTTGGAGTCTCACGTGCTCATTGAAGCATGTATTTTTAACAAGTGCCATACTTGTAGGATCATTTACACATGTCCAAAGGTTCTAACATAACCCCAAAAATGTTATTGAGGTGATTTTTAGTACCTTAAATTACTGGCAATTCTATTCTATTCAGGTGCCATATTCTGCAGACTTTGGCGATCATGATTTTCCACAACTCTCTATTTTTAGCTTTCTCCATTAACTGTAACCCTCTTTCCTCTACTCCTATCTCTTCAAGCCATTTATTCAAGCTGTCCATCAATGTCACTCTTCTCCTTCCTCTACTGCCTTTTCCCTTGAACTTTCCTGCAGTGACAGATTCTCTAAACCTCCCTTTCGTGTCAGGTGTCCCAAAAACCTCAACTGTCTAATTCCGTATGTCATGAAGCAGTTTCTGTTTACATTAGCTTTCCTTAACACTTCCTTATTCGCTAACTACGATCAGCCATTTGATTTTCAGCTCTTGTCTGAGGAAAGCCACATTTCACAGCTAGCCAGACGCTTTGACATATCGGCTGTGATTGTCCATTGCTTCGCTTCCATTACATTAGAACCGGATTGATGTAACAATTAAGTACCCGGTATTTTAGTTTTCATACTAAGTGAAGGATTTCTAAAAATTTACTACATTTTTGAAAGCAGACTTTGCTAGGGCTATCCGTCTCATAATCTCCTTCTCACACATCGGCAGTCTTCTGTGATGATGCTTCCGAGGTAGTTAAAGGACGATACTTGTTTGATGACGTGGTCTCTCTAATCTAAGTTGCATCTGGGGCTACCCTTTTTGTAACAACTAAACTTTCTGTCTTTTTGTAGTTAATATTATAATCCCATTCTTTCGCTTTCTCCATTACTAATGTCCAAGAGCTTCTGTAGTCCTTCCGCAGATGTTGGCTAACAACACTGTGTCATCTGCGTATCTGACTGATGTTGTCGTGATATTTGTTACTCGTCCTAGGATTCCTCCTCATTCTTTATTGTTCTAAGAATAATTTCGCTGTATAAATTGAATAAGTCCGGTGACATCACACACCCGTTCGTCTCACTCCTCTCTTGATTGTCTGTGTACTCGCTTATCGACTCCATCTATTCTTACACAGGCATATTGATGTAATAGAGGTTCTGTAACAAGCGCAGATCTTTCCCATATATATCCAGCTTACGGAGCTCTTCAAACAATTTATCATGTCTAACCTTGTCAAAGGCCTTTGAGTAGTCTATGAAGCACATGAATACATCCTTCTGCATTTCAACTGCTCTTTCACTTATGTTCCCTAATAACAAATATGGCGTTCCTGGTGCCAGCATCTACAACAAAACCAAACTGTTCTGGACACAATTTCTGGATTTATCCTACTTCTTGCCCTAAAGAGCAGAATTCTAAGAATAATCTTCGTTACATGGCTGATGAGGCTAATAGTTCTATATTTTCACAAATCTACTGCCCGCCATTTTCTTTGGAAGTGTTACAAATATTGATTTGCATAATTCTTGTGGAAACTTTCCCTCTATACAAAATCTTGTTGATAATTTTTTGTTAGTTTTTCGATGCCATAGTCTCCTAATGCTTCTATCATTCTCAGTTACCACCCATCCGGTCCAGGTGATTTGTTCTTGTTCATCATTGTCACTGCTTTACAACTTCTTGTTATAGGATTTGTGCCCTTCTGCTGGGAACGTCTGCATATCATTTCTTTCATCGTCAAATAGGTTACCAATATTTCTGTCATCTATTCATTATTTTCCTGTTTTCAAAAGCATAAAGTCCATCACTTGATTTAATGCATCCAGAGTTTGAAGAACATGACTTTCTGTTGGTAAGGTTCATTTATCCTCTGGTGTACTTTATAATTCCTACTATATTGTGTTTCAATTTCGGCACAGTTGTCATTTATCCACCTCTCCTTTTTGCCTCTTTGCAGCATGTCTTATTTTCCTGTTAAGTTCTCTATATTCTCTACTCTTTCTGTCCCTCATTTCTGTCTCTTTCCATCATCGCCAGTATCTCCTCTGTTATCCATTTACTTTTACGTCTTTCTTTCTTCTTGGCACAGTCTCCTGAGCAGTCTCTCCAAAGATGCTTTCTCATCTGCTCCATGGTGTTCTCTCTTCCTTCATCTGTTAGTTCTTCGAACCTATTCCTTACTTGTATGAGTATTGGAGTCTGACGTCTGGTTTCCCTAACTGTTCAATAGTCATTTTCTCAACAACCTTAGCCTTTTTCAGTTTTTGAGTTTACATTGTAGTGTGCATATCACAGGTACGTGGTCGTTCACAGTCAGCTCCTGGTATGTCTTTGCCTGTTTTTACTGCTCCTTTGAATCTATTGTTTATTGCAATATAGTCTATTTGATTTCTAGTTTGGTCACCCGGACTCACCCATGTGTATGTTCTCCTTGGTGCTCTTTGAACCATGTGTTGGTGATGATCATATTCTCATCCTTCGCACCATTGAACCCATCTGTCACCACCGATCATTTCTTCTGCCGATTCCATGTTGACCAACGGTCTGTCCATCTTTACCCTGACCCACCTTTGCATTTAGGTCTCCATGACAATGGTATCGTCATTGCTTTACATTGTGATTTCGCTTCATCTAAAGATCCATAAAAGGAATTAATTCTCATCTGTGCTTTCAGATGTGGGGGCATATACCACTATGATCGCACATGTTGAAAGGTTGCCCCAGTAACTTAACCAAAAGTACCCGTTCGCTCAAAGTCCAGTAACCCAAGACACTTTTAGAAATAAGGGGATTCCATCAAAAGTCCCTACTCCTACTTTCATGTCTTTCACCTCCTGCATATATCATTTTTGTATTCCATCGATTGTAATTCTCCTTATTTGTCCATCTTGTTTCATTTAAACCTATATGTTGACATTCAATCTTTTACTTTGGCTTCACGTTCTCCAGCTTGCCACTCTGATGAAAGTTCTCACGTTCCAAGTTTCCCACTCTGATCTTAACACCTATTGCGGACAGTATCTGACTGACGGCTGGGCCCACCTGTCGCTCATGGGATCCCCTACCGGGCGAGACGCTTACCTCTGGATGTGATGGGTTAGCCCCTTTACGCGTTGTCTCTGATCTTATTGTTGTTGGTTTTCATCAATGATTGGTCTTGGAAGAATAGTGAAGTGGTTTTCCGTTGCCTTCTTCACCGCAGCATGTCAGCCGTATCTGGATGGCCAGTACGCCCGACAATTTTATAGAGGTTCACCGTTGTCCTAAAGTTTGGATCTTCCGCCGAGACACTCTTACTGCATTGCTGCTGCCCAATGCAGGGCAACGCCTTTTTTTTAATAGGCGGCCTTTATCGCCTTCACACTACAGTGTCATAAGGTTAATGCCAGCTTTTATTGTTACTGTTGCCACACAAACATACTCTAGCCCCGCTGTTTGCTGTATATGGACCTCCATTAGTCGCCTCTTACGACACGCAGAGGGTGCGTGGGGGGTATTCTTACAGGGCCCACCCCACCACCTGATCATTATTCAAAAATTGCCTAGCAAAAGTCGCAATACACTTCCAAAACAGGGATTCAGTTATATTTAATCGAATATACCACTTACAATTCACAAAAACTGCAGTTTTTTTGCAATTTTAAGCAAGTGCTCTCTCAACCGTGAAATTTGACTATGAACTCATATTGTATGTTAGGGCACACACATCTTTTCTGACAAGATTGATGGAGAAAAAAAAATTGAATATGGTTTCGAAATCATTTATTCACTGAAAGTTTTGATAATCGGCTTGTGAACTTCAAAAAATGACATTTTGCCTTTAACCATTACTCAATGAAGCATGACATGGTGATTCTTCCTAAATTCGGTCAAATTGTAGCTAATAAAATTACCTACACAGACATATAATTAGATATTTTCAATTCCGTCTGATTAAAAAATTATTGTCGAGTAATGCATTTACGCCAATTTCCCTAAACAAAAAAAAGAAGGAAAAAAGAAGAAGATAAAACAAAGATAGAAAATGCATGGCAATAATGCAACTATGACATCACAGCTGTTGCCAATTGGTATAGTGATCATATTTTCTTGCATCTTAAAGAAATCAATAACTTTCTTACTAAAAGGCCGATTTTCTTCAAACTTTTT
The DNA here is from genome assembly GCA_940671915.1 of Paracentrotus lividus. Taxonomy (NCBI): domain Eukaryota; kingdom Metazoa; phylum Echinodermata; class Echinoidea; order Camarodonta; family Echinidae; genus Paracentrotus; species Paracentrotus lividus. The sequence goes on along the minus strand of CALNVZ010002322.1, from coordinate 120,961 downwards.
AAAATCTGTTTATCTAATTTTTCTCCCTTTAATAAGAACAACTTATGTTGGGTCCGGATTTCCCCTTTAAAAGTGAACTACTTTGTACATTTCAATATCGTTTTCCTGCTTCAGCTCAAGGAAGAGTTTTAAGTATTATTTGCTCTGTTCCATGAATAATAATGAAAGGGTCATGTGAAGAGGGTGGGGGATGTTGCGAGTGCGAAACGTGAGTGTTTTATTTTTTCTTGGAAGCACATGGAATATAATAATAATAATAGGGCAAGTCCAAGCTATTTGTTTCCGAGGTGGTGAATTTTCAACTTTTCGACCATTTTTATGTCAAGTGTGTTAGTAAGGTTTTAAAAGTACATATAATGTATCATATATCATCACAAAGTGTATGAAATAAACTTAATGCAAATGAGGTCAAAATGTCATTTCAATGTTATATGACGTCACAAGGCTCATTATTATTTATGAAAAAAATTATATCCGTAAAACCAGGAGGAATTTCAAAAATCTAATTATATGTCCATGTAGGGAATTTAATTAACTACAATGGGAACGAATTTTAGGAAAAAAATCATCAAGTCATGTTTCAGTGAGCAATGGTTGAATGCAAAAATTTCATTTTTTGAAGTTCGCAAGCCTAAAATTGCAACTTTGATTCAATGACAACGGACCCATATTCAGATCTTAAACATTTTACACTTCAGAATGTATGCAAAATGTGTTTCCCAATATACGGACAAAATTTGCGTCAAATTTCAAATAAGGTTTAGTTTTATTACTCGCCCCCCCCCACACCTCAAGTAATGAAACAAAATATTTACTTTTTACAGTAATGTGTTGTATTATGGTTCTTTTGTTTTATCAGTGGGTGTTATTTACACAACATGTTGCTACGCCTTGGCCACACCAAATATTTAATGGAAAATATTTCATGGAATAATTGTCCCATGTGTTACATGTCATATTTCATAAAACTTGACCTTGCTAGAAAACGTGAGGCTGTATTGACATTAAAATATGTATTTACAAAGTTTAATACATGGTTAAGAGGATGTGACTATGCAAGTTTTTATCTGCTCTTAAATTCCTAGTATCATGTGAACAAATTCAACATGTAAAAACACATTCTTTTTCTGGTACCACGTGTTACAAACGAATAAATTATCATAAATTAAATATGAATTGAGTTATTTCAATTATTGTTTTTTTTATATTTTTTTAGGTTCTTAATTATGTTGGTATTTAAACTATAAGAAAGACAAAGCTGACACTGCATAGATAGGTAGTGTGATAGATTATCTACAATTTATAAGACATTGCACAGCTCATGACTATACATTGTGTTCATGCTATGTGAAAAAATATGATAATTTTCTCTCCAAAATGTAACGCATCCACCCTTTTACTATACCCCAATATGTGACACATGACCATAAGATTTTCGTTTGAAAAATTTGTAAATTTGACAATGACATTGTATTTGGGATTCTCTTTCTTTTAATTTTTTGCAAATTCATTACATCTATCTGTATGCAGATTTTGTCAGCGAAGAACATATCTAATGAGACTGTTGCCTATGAAGCTATCAAGCCTGGTAATGAAGCGCTTATCAGATTCTGCCTTGATCATTGTAAGTATAACTTACTTATACTACTATCCAAATTATATAAACAAATTTTATCACGAAAAAAGTGGCTTTTTAGCCAGACAAGTTGATACATTGCGAACACTTTCTTTATCAAATGAAAAACAAAAACTCAAGAAAACACATGATTCACGATATGAGCTGGCTTCGATCCTTGCTGGTAGACCGTAATAAACATGATAAAAGGCAAGACTTGTGTCAGAACAGCGATGGTATATGGCTCAGACATTTGGAATTTGAAGACAATAGAATACTAGTAAGGTACATTTGTATCTTGAGGAGAATAGAAAGAGCCGTGATACGAAAATGTGTGGTGTTACTGTAGTCTAGGAGACACGCCCACACCAGAAGGGCGCTCATAACATATTTTCGCGCCATTCGGCCAAGGCATACACTCCACGGCCCGTATTCTACTGAGGAATTTAGAGTTGTACGGCAATAAACAATAGTATCGAACAATAGCACCGTACGAGAAAAAACTCCCAGCACGAAAAAAACTTCCAAACGTGTACAACTTCCGTAGGGGAGACCGGGGACAAATGTAACACGGGGCAATTGTAACAGGGGCTCCCATTCCTAGCAGAAACACGCTATAAACTTAAAATTTGTACAGAGCATGCGTATTACATCGCTCCACATGCTGTATGAGTGTTAGCAGATTTAACGGTTCGTGGAACTTTCTACAGCAGAAAAACCGTGTTTTTTTTTAGCAGGAAAGTAATATTTCACATTACCCATTGTTTTTCTTCTGAACAAATATGTTGATGAGCTACGGCTGCCATTTTTATATATTTAGAAATTTTGTTCTTAGGCCATATTTTGCTAACGTTTCAACGATGAATACCTAAGCTAAGATAGAAAAAATCTCTCCAAATATGGTCTCCTCTGTCAGGGGCAATTGTAACAAGCTGTTACAATTGCCCCTAAAGGACCGTAGGAACTAGCCTTTTGTCGAGGCCTTGTTGGCTTATCGTCGTTTGCCGAATGATGCCGAGCGAAGCGAGGCGAAAACCCAAACTCGCGAAGCGAGTCGGGCTTGTTGAGCGCAGCGAAACAAGGCCTTTTGACACCTAACCTGAATTTCACCGACTTTCTTTTGTCTTGTATTGTTTTGACGAATATTCCGACCAAAAATTGGTCGGTGAAAATCATCCAATGAGCGCGGGCTATAATGACGTAATGTTGGATATTCATGAGGCCGGGCGAGACTGATGTCTCAATGGCGGCCCATGGATTCTCCGCGATGAGAGACGACAAAAGTGTTAAGAACATTGAAAATGCTTCATGAATCTTGAATATTGACCAATTCAGTTATTTGTAGGTTAATGCAATAAAATCTGCAATGAAATGATACGTTTTGTTTGCAAATCTATCAACAGGTTATGGTCAATTGTAATCTTTTATTCGCTTCCAGTGAGCAAGGATTTTAGAAGTTGCTGCTTCGACGGGCGTGCGAACCTATTCTACCAGGCCGACAAGGTAATTCTCCCGCTGAGTCTCCGGGCCGGGCAGTGACGATGGGTTCAGTCGTACAGGTTGCATTTAGCTGCATGCTGTGTGTGTCTGTGGCAGGCGGTTGCGTCTATCATGATCAGGGGGTGTTAATACCCGCTGGTTGAGCGTTGAAACTTATTTTGCACACCTTTTATTCGTTAGATTATCACGGAACTCAATTTTTTTGGGGAAATTGTACATATCACATACGTATCTGTTATGAAGTTAACACCAGCTATGTCAAAGAGTGAATTATGAATGATTTTAATCGAGCTTATTTCTGCAATGTTGATAGAATCCCCTCCACATAGTTGACTATTCTAAAATCCTGGCGAATTACCAATACATTTGTTAACGAGGTCAGACATGACATTATTCATTAGGAAGTCGTATCTTATGAAAAATATAATTCAACACAGAAGTCAAGAGGCCTTGTTTCACTGCTCGTTTCGCGAGTTCGCGGTTTTTCTCCTCGCTTTCCCGCGACATCATTCGGCAAACGACGACCAGCCAACAGGGCCTCGACAAGAGGTACGTAGGAACTCGCTCGGTATTAAGCAATTTCCGCTGCATCAACACCCAGCTAATATATATATAACCCATCAGGGCCACGGAGCGTTTTTGAAAGTGTGAGGGCTTAGCAGCAAGGTGTGGTTGGGGGGGGCGTGCAACAGGCTAAAAATCACAAATGTATGGTCATTTGTCCGTTTTTGTACACGTTTGCTGACGAAAGTGGGGGGGGGTTAGAAATAAATTGCATAACTTTGAACGTATCCGTCAATCATTTATTTTATTTACTAGAAAAAAGGGCCTTATTATTAATGCTCAGATATGAGAAATAAATTACTTTGAACATATCGTCCAATACGTTTTGTTGAAAAGGCCAAAAAATATTGATTTAGTCCGAAAAAGGGTGTCTTTAGTTTGTTTATCATTTGTTTCATTGTAATCAGAGCCTCAAGTTTTTCTTTTTGTTTTTTAATAATTATATCACTTTACTAGAAACGAAAAAGTAAACAATGAAGAGAGTGAACATTAGGTTCTTTAATGCCAAAGTTGTAAATAGGAGTAGACTTGGAAATAAATAAAAACAGCAAAGAGTAGCCTCGTCGATAAGCTCAGCATCAGAACTTCATAACTTTGAATGAATTATCAATTATAATGCTTTACACAACAAAAGTAACCATATCTTTAAGCTCAGACATGAGAATTAAATAACTTTGAACATATCTGTTAGAAGGCAAAGAAATATTGATTTTGCCGAAAAAGTGCCTTTGTTTATCATTTGTTTAATTAGAATCAGAGCCTCAGGTTTTTTTTTAATTCTTGTTGTTTTGATAATTTATATCACTTACTAGAGAACTTCAAACTTCATATTCTGAATGTATAGTCAATGATAGTGCTTGTTTACAATTACAAAGGTAACCTTATATATGAGTTCAAACATGAGAATTAGCGTATCAGGACATCTCCCCCGGAGGACAACCCCCGGGACAACTCCCGGAGGACAGCTCCCCGGAGGACAACTCCCCGGAGGACAACACCCCGGAGGACAACTCCCCCACAGGATACTCCCCCGGAGGACAAGGTCCCCCCAAGGACAACTCCCCGAGGACATCTCGCCCGATGAAACTCCCCCGGAGGACAAGTCCCACAGAGGACATACCCCCGAGTACAACTCCCCGGAGACAACTTCCCCGGAAGACAACTCCCTGGAGGACAACTCCCCCGGAGGATAAATCCCTGGAGGACAACTCCCCGGAGGACGACTCCCCGGAGACAACTCCCCGCAGTACAACTACGCGCAGGAGAAGTCCCCGGAGGACAACTCAACAATTCTGGAGAGCAGATTCACATGAACTCGTAATTTTTGCTCCATTTGCCTTTTTTTTTTTTTTTTTTTTTTTTTTTTTTAAAGAAATAGCCATTCATGGAAATACAAAATCTTGGCAATTTTTGTTTTTTCCGCGGCGAGTGTTAACGTTTGGCAGCTGTAGAGGCGTACTGCTATTGGAACCGAATTTTATCGTCAAAAGAGAGAGAGAGATATCAACTTCATCTTAATCACCATAGGAAGATGATCTGATTAGATTTTAGAGTATTTAGGTCAATGGTCAGGCCGCGTAACTAGATTTTGCGGGGGTTCGAAATCTGAAAAAATGAACCTTTTGAAGGGATGATTCTGAGCGCAAAGCGCGAGCCGAAAATTTGACTAAAAGACCCGAAGCAGTATATTTTTACTTTTATGGTTCTATTTTTGTTGGTTGTCTTTCTTTACAAACGGTGACGACGATCTCATCTTTCTTTTAACCTACAAAAAAGAAAGAAAATAAAACAAAGAAGAAAAATCCCAGATAATCAGGAAGAACAAGAAACAATAAAAGTCCCGCACTTAAGTTCTTCAAGCGCGAATCGTCAAGTGGAAAATGTTATATCACACCTCTTCAATTAAACAAAAATACATGTACATAATTTGATACAAGGGTATTGTTTTGTTTTGTTTTGGCTTGTTTCAGCAAATGTTTTAGAATTATAAATGTTTTCATCGGATATGTTGACGGAAATACTGGAAAATTGGTTGAAATACCGAAATGTTTTAATTTTCATCTACTTCTGGAGATATTTTCATACCAACACTAGTTGCAATAACACCCTCTTATGATAGCGATGACACGGCATGAATGCAAAGCTGTGTAAGTGCATACTTATGAACACACAACATTGAGATATAGCAATTGTCTGTAAAATCTTAAACCCAATGACAATTATTGTATTACATTATTCCTTGAAAAATGACAAAACAAGTGATGATGGAATTGAGTTTTGTGAATTTCTTTTTTGATAAATAAAAATTGTGTTCTCGTTTAAACTTTTGCGCCCATTCTAATTTGTTTAGGGTGTGATTAATTATTAATTAAAGCTTAATTATCGTGGCTCACCCCCCCCCCCCTTGCTGAAGACGACTAGGCCAACTTGCCCTTCGTGTTCTTTTCTTCTCCTGTAGCTTCATGTTTAAGTCCCCATTTAGCATCCTTCCTTTTTTTCAACATTTCTTTTATTTCTTGCATTTTCATCAATTTTCCTTTTCTGAGGGTCACATTTCGTTGGGGTACCTCTGAATCTGCCAAACCTAACAACCTTTTGAGGGAAGGAGTAGCCATTCATAGATTGGAAAGGGTGGTTCTAATGGATGATTAGCAATTAAACAATCATTCCCATCCTCGCTTGTCAATACAGAAGGGTTACTCCATGCGAAAAGTAATGTAATAATTATAGCAGAAAGAAAAACCAAGGGGTTGGCATAAAATCAATAGTTATAAAGCATTTAAAGTGAGGGGAGATGTCATCCGGGGAGTTGTCCTTGGGGGACCTATCCTCCGGGGGAGATGTCCTCCGGGGGAGTTGTCCTCCAGGGGAGTTGTCCTGCGGGGGAGTTGTCCTTCGGGGGAGCTGTCCTCAGGGGGTGTTGTCCTCCGGGGGAGTTGTCCTCCAGGGGAATTGTCCACGGGGGAATTGTCCTCCATGGGAGTTGTTCCTGGGGGAAGCTGTCCTCCGGGGGACTCGTCCTTGGGGGGACCTGTCCTCCGGGGGAGCTGTCCTCCGGGAGTTGTCCCCGGGGGAGTTGTCCTCCGGGGGAGATGTCCTAGAACCAAGAATAAGATATTAGATAACTGTGAACCTATAATTTGATTTGATTTGATTTTATTTTATTTGTCGATTGTACATGGTATAAAACAAAAAAGAAACACTGACAGGATAGCCCATGAAATCCGAAAAGGCTTATTTTATAGGGTCCTATAAAATGAGAAAGAGATTACGGACCCCCCCCCCCTGATTTGCTTTTTCTTATTTAAAAAAAAACCCCACACACATTAAAAGAGAGAAAGAAGAGAGAGGAAGGGAGGAAAATTGAGGGGAGGAGAAAAGAGAGAGAGGGGAAGGGCAGATAGGAAAGTAAAAAGGTAAAAATGGAGTGAAAGAAGAAAAAGAAAGACAGAAAAAAAGGAGAGAGAGAGAGAGAGAGGGGGGAAAGATGGGAGCCCCCATAAAATATTCAGATATATTTTCAATATGATACCTGAAAATATACGTCCAATGCGTTTTGTTAACAGGGCAAAGAAATATTGATTTTGCCAGAAAAAAAAGTGGCGTAAATTTTTAAGATTGATTTTACAAAAAAAAAAAAAACTGTCATTTTTACTTACAAAGAAATATTGATTTAGTCCGAAAAAGGGGTGTGTTTAGTTTGTTTTTCATTTGTTTCATTGTAATCAGAGCCCCAAGTTTTTTTTATTAATTTTTTTTTTGTAATAATTTATATCACTTTACAAGAAACGAAAAAGTAAACAAATATGAAGAAGGTGAACATTAGGTTCTTTTAATGCCAAAATTGTAAATAGGAGTAGACTTGGAAATAAATAAAAACAGCAAAGAGTAGCCTCGTCGATAAGCTCAAGCATCAGAACTTTTTGAAGATTGATTTTACAACAACAAAAAAAAAAAACTGTCATTTTTTACTTCTTTTATCGGAAATGTATCACTTTATTTGGAAAAGAATGTGTTAAAGTCAAAAGGCGTAGGCTTAATATAAAGTGTTATACTACAGTTGTCAGTTTAAAGATATATTGGGTAGGTTAAGTGATAAGAACCAAAATATGAATTGATGAAGGTTTATATAGTTCTATCAGTTAAAGGGTGAAGCCCAACAACCTGTAAAAAAAAAAAAAAAAAAAAAAAAAAAAGGATCATAACTTTTGCCCATATCATGAATATAACAAGTGGAAAACATATATGAATGAGTAAAGCATTGTCATGTTTTATTATAATTAGCTTATGTGGTTAATGATGTTTAAATCTTGATCTGTCAAGTGCATAGCTTTGATAATTTCATGTGTTACAATTGCCCCGTACGTCTGTTACAATTGCCCTGGACACGGGGCAATTGTAACACTCGACCTCTGTTTTGAAATGGTAATGGCTTCAAAATAACTTGTTGTACTTAGCCAAACCTATTCATATGTCAAGCTAAGATATGCCATATTTCATTTTATTTAATTTTAAGCAAGTATTTGGCTTTAATAAAGTTGATAGGTTAAATTTGGGAAAAAAAACTGTTACAATTGTCCCTGGTCTCCCCTACGGCTGGAATAAAACCGGAAATCCATTGAAATAATGACGCAACAATCTTTTTGTTTGTAGTCGCTTTATCCTTTGACTACCAGTGTTAAGGTATGTGTTCAAATGCGCTTGTCATGCAGATTCAAATATCACGTCCTATTCATTAACGATTCAGTGGCCTGGGATGGGAACAATTAACAAGCTTAGAAATTTTCAGCTGAAAAGGACAATGGTTTTATTCCCTCTGAATAAATTACTTACCTTAAAGGCACATAATGATTCCCGTACGGGTGGTATCTCACTTCGCGGGAATACATTCGGGAGTATTTTTGAGCACACAAGCAACTGAACCATCTGGGACGAATGACAGGACTCGGTGAGAAAACTTTCAGAAAACAAACTTAATTTTTCACTTTTTAAAATCACACTTTCACTTATCTTTCTTCAATAACTGAGTGTTTGGATGTTCCTTTTACTATCCCTGATGTTTTTAAGTTTTCTTTTTTTCTTCTTGGGTGAAAAATTATTTTTTTTAAGTCCACTTTCTGAAAATTTCCCCGCACGTTTTGGGGCGGGAGAGGGAAAAAAATTCAGTGATGTTTTAATTTTTTTTTCATGATTTTGATTTGAAATTTTTACAAAACTTATTCACTATGTCTTATATTGACATAGACATATATTACTACTAATTTTGGAGCAGAAAGTGATTGCAAAAAGGAGAAAAACCTTAGATAAAACAACACTGACAAGGTTGCAAAATTTTCCCCAAAATATGGCAGTTTGGTCCACGAGGTCAATACTAAAGTAAGAAAAAAATCAGCAAGAAAAATCTTTTGGCTTTAATTTGGTACCACAAACACACATTATATGAAAAGATTTCACACCTTAATGATTTTTTACCCGACTGTACCATTTTTTTTTACACAGACTGTATAAAACATAAAAGATAGATATATATTAAATATATAATGTACAATAAATTATCAGTTCGTAGTTTTATTCTTTTGAAGTAATCTCCTAAATAGCTCCACGGATTTTTTTTTCACAAATGTGAAGTGTCCATATTAGCCAAAAGCATTGAAATGTTGAATTTGATTCCGACATCACGCTACATGCATGCGCAGAATTTTATCATGTTAGGTGCATGCGCATCAATCTTTTTCTTATTACTATTTTTTTTCCATTGTTTTTTCTGTCGCGGAAATATCTCGGGGACGTCTCTGAGACGTCTGCGCGACTAAAACAATTCAAAATCATTTCAAACTAGTCTCAAATTAGCCTCAAACTAGTTCCAAATCCGTTTTATCCCGTGTAATGACAAGTGACTTGCCACATAATTTAATTGTTGGTTTTCGCGTCAAATGTCGTTTCTTCAATATGTCAGGTCAAACTAACACTTCAATCGTGTGGGAAAATGTCATTTTTTATGATTAATATGCAATTAATCAATCGTTGTGGAAAGTTCAATAATGCACCTCATTTTTAAGCAAAGTTTTAAAGCTGGTGTATAGTTTCGGGAGAAAGAAAAAATTATTTTGATTCACATTAAGATAAATTATGATAGATTGAATTCAATAACTACAATATAGCAAATTATAGTACTTGAAATCTCGTTTTAGTGTCTTTATTTCTTAACCCTTTCGCTGCGGCAGGCCCATATATGGCCCACTGAGAGGTAACTCGCTGAGACGGCAGGCCCATATATGGCCCACAAAATAGATTTATTTTCAGAGCAATATTTACCCGTTATTTAGAAAGAATAAGAAGTAAAAATGTACTGAAATCCCTTCTAAGAACACCAACTATTACTATCCTGTTAAAAAATCATACCTTTCAATTTGAAATTTCCAAGAAAAATGTGATTTTATAACAACCACGGATCTCTTCTTGTCTGCTTTTTTTCGCAAACGATCCTTGTGTGCATAAACGAACGGGTGATAGAAGCGGACTCGTACAGCCGTACGCGCGCGCCAGTTATCCCACAATCCTTTGCGTGATACCATCGGGTCGAGCGTTCTTTTCGTTATTTTAGGGGGGGGGTGGAGAGAGAGAAGAAAAGGGGCAGGGGCGTAAAGTGAATTACACATTGGAAAGACGGACATGAAAAAGTATAAAAGCGAAAGGAGTAAAGACGAAAAGCGCAATTTTCAAAAAGTGAATCAAAAGAAATACCGAGTCAAAATTTTGTTTGGAAAATAATTTAATTACTAGTACGCGACAGGAGCAATACATTGCTAAACGAGTAGTTTCTTGGAATATCACAATTGATCAAATCCATGTAGTTTTATACCAAGTCAAATTAACGATTTCATTGAACTCTTTTTTTTTTTTTAACTCGCTAAATAACAACCACTGATTTGCATCTATTATTATTTTCTTTAAAAAACATGTAAAAAGTTTATTTGAACCCATTTTAGAATGTTTATCTAAGCAGGTAAGGATATTATGTAGGCTTATTATAGGAGACTATGTGCTTGATGATACATTTAAAAAGAAGTAGATCTGCTTCCATAGGAGATGGTAACAAAAAGGGTATGAACATTACAGGGTGTCCATATTATGTCTATTGTCTCCATCCCGATAATCAATAACTATTCTTTGCGGATCCCAGAGTATACCTTCTCACTATTGTGTCTCCAAGGCGTCTCCAAGGCGTAGTTATGACACCCAACATCCTGGTATCACAAGCTGTTAATTAGTGATGTCTTTGCTTGTGATTATCCCACAAAGTTATCACTGTCAACTTAGCCAAAATTCTACTGATGAAGGGGCTGTGAAAATTGTAATACAGGCAGATAACTTGACACATAATTTCATGTAATATCGAATTTTTCCCTTATTTTTTTTCGACCTTTTCCATCTACAAATACATGTGTGCCAATAATAAAAAAGTATAACAAAAAAAATATTGATAAAAAGTAAATTTTTTATACATACAATATTGTTATGTTTCAATGATAAATGTATCAAACTGTGTGGATATGGCCGATTGTGATGTCCCATGCCAATCTTTCTAGATCGATCACTTATTTTCAGTAAACACCATGTTTCTCCTCTCCATTTCTTTTCTTCTTTTTTTCCTTTTCGTTTTTTTTTTTTAATGTCTGTTGTTGTTTCGTTAGTCATTTTTAGTTTTTGTCGTGCAATGGTTCCGTAAGGGTGTTTTCACGGAGAGAGAGAGAGAGAGAGATATATAGAAAGAGAAAGAGATGACAAGAGTAAAATTGCGTGTTTCACTGGTAGGATGAGGATGATATAAAGGAAGGATAAATGGAGATAGAGAGAAAGAATTGCATCTATCCATTTCTGTTATTTTTATATGTCTTTATAGAAATATGTCATTAATTCGTTGTCCTAAAATTATTGAATATATCAGCAAACGGGAAGATGCTGGGGCCATGGCATTTTCATTCATTTCCTTTTCCTATTTTAGCCCCCCCCCCCCCCCCTCTCTCTCTCTCCTTCTCTCTCTCACACAACATCTTATTCTCTTTTCTCTTTTTTTTTTCTCCTTTGGGTGTTTGAAGTCGATATTTTCTAGGCTAGGTTGTTTTCTACTTCAAGCTTTTAATTGCATTACAAATTTGATTAATTTACCATTTCTTATGAAGATGACGATGATATGACAACGATGATTACAATAATAAGCCATATATTATAACTATATATATATGATGAACGATACAGGGATTTGAAAAAATAACAAACACGATTTAAATTGTTATTACTTATATAGCGTTCAGAAAGAGATGTGGTTAAGAAAGCATATATATATAAATAATAGTATGTCTGTGTGTGCTATTATGTCGCTGTTTTTTTTTTAGGTGGCAAGAAATATCCATACAAACAAACATTTTTGTTCAGAATTCTGATGTGTGAATATGTAGCCAATGTAATTTCCTTTTAGGGGGCGAGGAGATGGGTGTTTGACTCCAATTTATATACATTTGTATCAGTTTTACTAAGTTTTTTCCGTCTTCACTTTTCTTCCTCTCAATCTTGACCTTATTTTTCTTTTGAAGACATGTTTCCCATGTTTGTTTGTTTATAATTTTTATGTACTTATTCATTGCGAATTAGCGTAAATATCAGACTTTTCTATTGACCTCAGCAAACATAGTCATTCCATGAAGTTCAGTACATTACGAAAATAATGCGGGTATGGTCATTCATCTATGAGGCACATAGAGAGGCAGAAGCAGAGAGTATGGGAGAAGACAGATAAAGAGAAAAGGAGAGAGATAGATAGAACAAGAGAGAGATGGATTCGTGATACAACATTTTTGTTTTATTATTTTTGTTGTCCCATTTAAAACGTCTTTTAAACATGATATAAAAACAGTAATTCAGGCTTGAATAGTACACACCAGGATATGTATGGATTATTGGTGTGCAATCATACTTACATCACCCTTTTTGAATTCCCTCTTTTCAAAGAATGACGAGCATGACAAAGGGACCCGTTACATAACATGCTATAGAACTCCTGCTACTCTGAGAGTTTCTTACAAATTTAGCAGACGACGCATTGTGCTTGGAGACGAATAGCCGGAAGTTCATACAATTGCCAGTGTCAAGCCGTGCGTGCTGTCGTGCGTGCGATCAATAATAGCTGTTTTGTACACAAACATAATAGGAAATTCAACATATCGAAAAGCCGTAAAAGAGGTTACATTTACATTTTAAAAATTTACACTTTTATTCTCCACGATTGTAGACCATATTTCAGCAAGTTAAAGAAGAAACTTAGCTTTATAAGTTTTGTGTTCAAACTTTTTTATGATTCACATTTAAAAGAGAGATAACAGCTTTTTGAAGTGAAACTACCCCCAAATTTCAGCCGAACTATCCGAGCTGAGAAATGGCTCCGTCACAGGGGAGTGAATCCGCAAATACCGCCCCGCAGCGGAAGGGATAATATAAGGATAAAAAAAGATAAGTCGGGGACCCGTTGCAGGTTAGCGCTCACGTGGAAAACCAATGGGGATTCTCTTGTGTGGGTGTTACACACAGATCGCTCGCACTAATTCACGCCGTAACCTCGGGCGTGCGAATCTGTCAGCACAGGTCTAAACGGCAGTTGGATTGCGCTATATTCAAACTATATAAATGAAATTCATCGAAAATATTGAAAGGAATGTCACAAGATCTCTCACACATATCTTTTAGTGCAATGTGGACAACATGTCACTATATTTGATCGGTTTTGTGGCAATTCCTTTTTGCTACCAAACTATACGCCAGGTTTAACAACATTTAACTTCAAGTTAACGAGAAAATAGATAAATTAACTTCCTCCGACATTAAACTCGCAAAGCCATATCAAATTCTAAACCACCTATACCCCTAGTTTAGAATTCTTAACAAATGTTGTACAGATTTGATCTCGAATGACGTCATCCGAGTTTACATTCGAGTAGACGCACGCTTCACTGACGCTTCATAGAGAAGCGTGCAAACCAGCGTTGCATTCTCGTTTCAAAATCCGTACGATTTTGGCGCAACAGCACAACTCTAAACTCCATAGCAGAATACGGGCCCACGTGTCTGCCTTGGCCTCTCACTCTTGAGCTGTGCAACTCACGGGCAAGGAGGTTCCTCAACCATTGGCGAGCGAATTCAAGCTATAGAGACAAAATTAGATCAATTGTTGCTGAAATTTGAACAGCAGAAGCTAGACCAGGGGGGTGTTTCACAAAGAGATAAGTACACTTAGAAATCGCACTTAAATCGTTAGTTTCGTGCTTTACATTACGCATCACCTCACTGGATTGATCATGCTCAGGGGATGCGCGCCATTGTGAAATCTATCAATTAAATTGCGCGTTATTAAACAAGATGCGCATAGAAGTTAAGTGCGACTTTAAGTCTACTTAACTCTTTGTGAAACACCCCCCTGGCCCATATCGACACAGGCACGCCAATTAACCAGGTTGGTGCGTAGGAACAATCCGGTCCTTAAGGGGAAGAGGGTGAAGTTACCCAGCGATCTTCACCTGAACGAGTCGCGCACGGGCATTCGGAGAGAGGATCAGGCGAGTTTCAACGCCCTCGCGAGATCTAGAGCCCGTTATACGGAAACCATATTCAAACTTTTGTCATCTTTGTCTACTGACGACCTCCCAGCGGATATTCGCCAAGATTTAGATAACATTTTCACTGTGAATCTTGCACACATTCGTTATCGGCCAGACGAATATTCCAGTCCAACTGTTCAGGGCACCTTTGATGCCACAACATCGAAAATATTTCGCCAGTTACAACGACAGTCGTCAGGCCTGTCCAGTGAGGCTGTAGACAATCTCCATCGAGCTGCGGGATTAGCAGCAGTAGTGCAGCGGAGCCAGCCACAACAAAGCAATAAGCGCCCCCGGTGGAACCCCTCTCGTGGCAGAGGACGAGGGAGATCATTCTCCGCTGATTATTCATCACGTGGACGCCAGCTGAATTTTTGCAGGTTTATAGGGCAAGTCCAAGCTATTTGTTCCCGAGGTGGTGATTTTTCAACTTTTCGACCATTTTTGTGTCAAGTGTTTCAGTGGGGTTTTAAAGGTACATAATGTATCATATATCACCACAAAGTGTATGAAATAAAATTATTGCGAATGAGGTCAAAAAGACATTTCAAGGTCATATGACGTCACAAGGCTCATTAATATTCATGAAAAAATGATAAAATGCATTAAAATTTTTATTTTCAACCAATATTTCTAAAGGTTATAGGAATACAACCAAAAGTACATATTTTCTGTTTCAATATCATCTTGGCTTCCTCTGGTGAAAATATCACAAACCTAGCACAAAACTTTCCATATTTTTATTCTTAAAGTATTCATGTCTCAGAAGTAGTCTCACAAAAATTACTGAGCTGATGTAAAATAATATAGTTTTATACAGCCCTCCTACGTCAAGTAATATAAAATAAAATATTTACTTGTTTACAGTAATGTGTTGTATTATGGTTCTTTTGTTTTATTGGCGGGTTTTTTTTTTTACACAACATGTTGCTACGCCTTGACTACACCAAATATTTCATGGAAAATATTTCATGGAATAATTGTCCCATGGGTTACATGTCCCATGTGTTACATGTCGTATTTTATAAAACTTGACCTTGCCAGAAAACGGGAGGCTATATTGAATTTAAAATATGTATTTATAAAGTTTATTAATATATGGTTAAGTGAATGTGACTATGCAAGTTTTTATCTGCTCTTTAAATTCCTAGTATCATGTGAACAAATTCAAAATTTAAAAACACCTTTTTTTTCTGGTCCCATGTGTTACGAAGGAATAAATTATCATAAATTAAAAATGAATTGAGTTATTTCAATTAGTGTTTATTATTTTGTTGAAGAATCTTAGTACCTTCAAAAATATGCATAAAGATTGGGATTGCAATTTAAGATTTATCAAAAAAGCCAATTTTTGTCTCTAAATATCCCGTTTGTTACATTGCAAAATGCGTGGACTTGCCCTATACCCAACGGCGTCCGTTAGAGGCGGGATACTTGTGGACGGGGACCTCCCCAGGAATGAGCTATCCTCCAGCCGGGTCGCTGCAACATCACCTCGCGCAGTGGGAACAGATCGGAGCTCACCTTCCCGTTCTTGATTGGATTCGTTATACCCCCATCACACTGAGCTCGTTCCTACTACGTCCTTGCAAATTTTGCCGAACGGGCAAAGTCTGTGTGTAAACTGAGTGGACGTAGTAAATACTTCTACGATCTGTTTGCGAACTTCATGGACTAGCTCGGTCGGATTTCCAAAAAGTGTTCAAAAAAATCGGGTGCCATCTGTCCTAAAATTTAACGGGTGGTTGGCAACGTACCTGAAACGAGATGGACGTACTACAAACGAAATTGCCGTACTTAAATCGTTCTAAAGATGTGCTAGGACGTCATACAAACGAGCATTGTATATTAATTATTCAAGTTCTAAAATTAAACGTAGTGACAACGTTCCTTAAACAGGTAGGACTTACTCTGAACGAGAAGGACGTACTACGAACATACGTTTCAATTTTTAAACAGAACGGCATTGTCATAATTCCCGTCACACTGAGCTAGTTTCACTGCGTTCTAGGTAGTTCTTGAGTGAACGGGCTCAATCTGTTTACACACGGACAGAACGTAGTGCAGACCTTTTAGAATCTAGTACAGACCGTTTACAATCTGTTTACGAATCTTGGCGAACGGGCCCGAACGGAGAGAACGGAAAGGCATTCCGATTTTTTTGAACATGTTAAAAAAAATCGTACTGCTTCAAGTTCTAAAATAAACGTGTAGTGACAAACGTTCCTTAAATTGGGCAGGACTTACTCTGAACCTGCTGGATGATAAGGGGATGCGTACTACGATAGCGGTGGGTTACTTGAACTTTGTTATCATGCTGCGCATAAGGGGGGGCACCCTTTTTTTGGGAGTACCCGTTTTGGACGTGCTACGAACGTGGGTCTTTTTAGTTAGAGGTGGTAA
>CALNVZ010002322.1:95068-102937 GCA_940671915.1 Paracentrotus lividus | reverse complement strand
TGAGCTTTTTAATAAGGGCCTTTTTCCTTGTAAATAAATAAATGATTGAGGATACGTTCAAAGTTTATGCAATTCTTATTCTGCCTCCCTCCGCACCCCCCACTTTCTCAGCAAAACGTGCTAACGGACAAATGACCATGGAAAGGAAAAGGAGGGGGAAAAGAAAAAAGAGAGAGAAAACAGAGATGAGGAAAAAAGTAGGGGGGAAAGGGGAGGTGGAAAAGAGAGGACAGGGAAAAGGGGCGCTAAATCTTCATTAATTTAGGGATGCGCTAATCGATCATAAATTCAGAGGGGCGCCGACTCGACCTTAAAACTAAGTGGGCGCCAAAATTGGTTAAACTATAGTGCCAATTTTACCTGAAAATAAATGGGGTCGCCAGATCGATTTTTAATTTGGGGCGCTTATCGACCTTAAATTTAGTGGAAAATAGAACTTAACTCTTACGTGCCGGAGGCCCATAAATGGGCCCTAGCCCTGGGCGTGCCGGATGCCCTATTTATGGGCCCCAAAAAAGTTTCAAAAGTTGTTTCCCTTTTTGCCCCCAAAGGACGTCGAAAAATTTACTTTTTGAGCTATAATTTTGACATATTTGTTTAGGTGAATAATATGACTTTCAAATCCATAAAAAAAACGTATGTCATAGTGGAGTTTTTTTGTCAATTAAAGAGACATTTTATTATTGAAGTATGATAATTTGATTCCACACGGACAAGTTTAGAAGCGTCGAGTATGTGTGACGTGTTGTTTAGGTACCGGATGTCTATTCAAGTTGCGTGCTGTTCTTTGCATGCTGTGTCTCATTACACCGTGACTCAATGGGGGAAGAAAAGCGTGAACATGTGTTACTACCTAGCTTTTACCGGCAATGAATACATTTTCAATGAACAGTAAGCAGATTATGTTTTGCTTTTCATTTTTATCAAATATGTAAGGGATGTAAATGTCAAAACTACTTTTGTAAGACCTAAATTAGTTTTTTTCTTACGGCCTACTCCTTGATTTTAATTGTTTGTTTATTGATGGTCCGTTTACAGATACCATATTCTAAGCTACTGTTATGGTCTGGTTTGTTTGGGATCTTATTTTACTTCCACTAAAGGGGAACAGTTGTCTGTACTGAAAACCAGAATCGATTTAGGCGATGTTCACGGAGCAAAATGAAAATTAGGCAGAAGTTCTTACAAAATGTATTATAAGGAATAGAAGGATTATTATTATCCAATTCCTCCCAAAGGCAAATGCTACTTTTTTGTCTTTTTGCATAAAAAATAATGTATTTTTTTATTTTGTAAATCGTTTTTTTTTTTCTTCCACCAAATCAACTTGATAATAAACATTAGAAATTTCTTCTTTCGAAATCGATTTTGTAATTCGCTTTTGGGTTGGTGTATAGATCGAGTTATCCTTGTGTGCTTGTCATTTTGCTATATATAGCATTATTTTCCTATTAAACTGAAATTTCCCTTATTGATTTTTTTTTAATTATTATTATAATGTTCTAATGTATGTGTCAAAAACTTATGTTTCGTGAACTCTCAAAACTGTCCTTGCACCTTGAACTCTTATATTTGCAATCATCTTATTCAGTTATATTGGGGCGATTGGAAAGTGCGTCACTGTTCTTGACAATCAACAATTTAAATCAACAGGCTTTCATTATTAGTGACATAGATGTTCTCCATTGAGCGTCTTTGAGTTTACCGCGGTGTGTGTTTTTGAAATCTTTTCAAAATGTTCAATTCCCGGACTCTTCATTTACGGGGTTGATTACGGGCCGTAGCTGTTGAAAGACAGTCGGTTTATGTATATTTCTTTATGAAATCATATCACAAAATTGTCCAGACGGCTTGGTTCATCTCGCCGGCCCGCCCCCATCGGGATATGTTGCATATGGCATTACGTCTGATTTGAATATAAGTTGAGGATCATATTTTTCAGCAGATGTGTTAACATAATAATAGTAAATGGTTTTCAATTATCTCAGATTCGCTTGAAGATTATTCTGAATTGTAACTAATATCATGATGGGTGTCTTTCCGCCGCAACCCCCCCCCCCCCCCCTTTCAATATCCAGTCCATCCTGAATTAGATTGTAAATCGGATTTTAGCTGTAATTAAGTGTATCTTGTTTTTTGTTTTGTCTCTCTCTCTCTCTCTCTCTCTCTCATCTCTCTATTGCGAATCAGATGTGATGCATATACTTCTGAATGTTTTTGCACATTATTGGAAGGAGGAGAAACCATATTTAATAGTGGCATGACTTAGTTTGTCAATTTTTAGTTATTATTTCCAATTAGTGTTACATTTTTCGAAAACTAAAGTTTGTAATTTCTTGTACTGCAGAATGTTGTGCATCATTTATTTATTGAGAGGTAAATGTTAAAGTGCGTTGCCCTGGCCTGGACAATAGGCAATCTTAATTCATGACCGGCTTTTCTTATTAGTGAACAATAGATGTTACATGCGATGTCTTAGGAGCGATCTTTTACAAATGTTCAATCCCGGACTACTGATAATTGCCATGAACAAATATTAAATGTAATTATATTGATTCCTATTTCTATATTTTGTATTGTGAGAGTGATAGAAGGAAGGAGCGCCTTAGTATTATTGATTGCCATTAACAAATGTAAAGTGATTTGCTTTCTAATTTTATTATTTCATATGAGAGTGAGAGGAGAGAGAGAGAGAAATAGACAAATATTATGGTTTTCCTGGAAAATTAAATGTAATGTATTGTTCTTAAGTGAATATGTTTGTTATTTTTGAGAGTTAGAGATTTGGAGCGATTTATAATTATTATTGACTGAAGAAATATAAATGTAATTCGTTCCTGTTTATATATATTTCGTATTGAGAGAGAGAGAGAGAGAGAAATAGAGAGATATTATTGTAATATAAATCTTAATGATATGTTTCTAATTTCATATATTTTATATTGAGAGCTAGAGAAATAGAGGAGAGAGAGAAAGAGGAGAGAGAGAGGAGAGAAAGAGAGAAGAGAGAGAGAGAAAGAGAGAGATTATTGTGTCATGCATAATTTTTGATTGATATAAGTTGCTCAGATTATTTAACACACTTTGAGTTCCTTGTTTTCATACGCATTTTATTGTATCGATTGCGTAGTTAGGGGTGAGAGAAAAGGGGGTATGACTATATGATAATAATCGAGATCAGTACATTGGCGTTATGTAATTGGTCATTGTGACATAGACGTTCATCTCCACATTGAATTCACGCAAGAGAGAGAGAGAGATAGAGAGAAAAAAGACAGGAGAAAAGGACAGAGAAGGAAATAAAGTTAGAACAAGGACTAAGAATAAGGAATAAAACTAATACTCTACTTGCGATATTGAAAACTTTATTTGTTAGCTTCGATAATGTTCAAGCATGTGGTTAGTGCAATGCAATGCAGTATACAACGTAGCGTCTATTTAATATATGTTGCCAGTTGACTCATTTTCTGAATTCAGGAACACCAACAAAAATGGTAGCCGGGCAAACCACAACTTTTAGACTTCTGTTCTGTATTCTGCTCGCGTCCGGTGGAAGCTAATCCGTGGATTAGCATTATCGATTTCTTGGGCTGACCTATGGGCCGGTTCAAACAGCCCACAATGTAGAAAAAAATTCAGAAAAATAACAACCGGATATTTCGTAAGAAATGCTTTTTCTGGGAAGGGAGGGACTCGCTTTTTAGACTTTTTCCTTTAAAATTGCACCAGACCATCATTTGCAATAAAGTTTGGTATTTTTGTGAAAGGCAATGAACCAGGCTATAACGTCATTCTAGTGAACAATATTTCATGACTATTTTATTTAGCAAAAACCATGGTGTCCGAAGTCCGATACACAAGATTATTTACTCTGCATTTAAAAAAAATGTTTCCTCTTTCCCGCGAAAAAAGTATTTTTTTGGTAAATTTTTTCAAAGCAAAAAATATCTTGATAAGGAAGCAAAAGAAATTTCCTACAACTAACTTCATTTACTTTTTTTTCTTCGACACAGTCAGTGCGGAGATATCACTGTTGATAATTTGGATAGCATGTTAGGTTTTTGATATAATGGCGTTTGCGCTGAAACCCCGCATCGCCAGGGTTCGGCCGCCGGTGTGGTAGCGGATCCTGGCATAATCCGCAGATTTAGTGACGACTTGCGAATACCGTTGCGCGCAGATATCGCAATTTACCCGCGGGATAATGACTCAAAGTGAGCCAAATCTGCGGTAGGCCTATACGCAGATCTTGTCCGTCAGCAGATTTGGGTCTGCTGTTCTGGAAAGTGAAGGACTATATCCGCGATTTCGCGGATATTGGTCCGTTTTTAATTTTTTATATTTTCTACTTCTTACTCCTTGGTCCCTTCAGCAAGGGATCAATTAGGCCTACCTGCTTGTTCCCCGCGATAGTCTGACTCCCTCTCTCTTTCTCTCTCTCTCTGTTAGCATTTTTCTTTCCCTTCTGTTTTTTGTCTCGAAGCGAAGGCATTATCTGCTGTTCACGGCGGATTCTTGCCGCTGGGACCATTTTCTTAATGTATCCCTCTGTTCATCTCCCCTCTTTATCTCTCCACTCTCTTTCAGCTGTTATTGTTTCTCTTTCTCACTCTCTCTCTCTTGATCGTCTTCCTCTTTTTCCCCTTCCCTTATTCTTATCTCCTTCTTGGTCCTTATGCTACAGTCACCAGACAGTTTTACGTATAGTTACGTTTGTTTTTTATTCTTTTTTTATCTTTTTATTCTGTACGCTTTCATTTCTTATGTATTCTTTGTTTTATTGGATTGAACGAAAATATCATTATTCCACTTCCTGACTATGTCGGGAAGGCAATCATTGGGAACACAGAAAAGAAAAATAAGTTTTGGACGTCAACCAGACGTCACTTACGTAAGTTGTCTGTGTGACTGTATTCTTAGGGAAGGACCATAGATTGCGGATGCGCGGGATTGTCTTTTAGGTCTGTCAAGAAGGGGCAATATTGCTGTTTTCCACGCGGATAATTGTTCGCTGTGGACTCCTCATGTTCTTCATTTTTTTTTCCCCCTCTCTCCATCTTTCTATCTCTCTCTCTCTCTCTCTCTCAACATGTTTTGCCTTTCTATTTCCTCTCTTTCTTGTTTGGTCTCCATCCTTTAATGTTTCTTTCCATTCTTCTTATATCTTTGTACTCAATCCTCCCCCCCCTTTTTTTTTTTTTTTTTTTCTTTTTTGTTTTTGTTTTCGCCCCTTCTTTCTACTTTTCTTTTTTTTCCTTTCTCTTACAGTAAAAGAGAAAAATATAGATAACAAAAAATGAAACGGTGAAACCATATTAAATTACCAACTTTCATTATATATCCTGCCTACTTACGTCAATCTAAAATTAAAAATGGAATATAATAAACTTAATAACTGGTTTACCTGAACTGTAAACGAGTTCAGCAGTTGCAATAAATAAAATCTTGATGATGGCCTGATTTGTCAGTAACACATGATAACACATGTTCATTGCTTAAATATATCTTGGAATCTCTGGATCGCTTCGTAATTGACGATGTCAGGAGACTTCAGTATCGCAATAATCGCACAAGTTGGGCCAGAATCGCCTCAAACTGCCGCCAAAACTAATTTTCGGTAAAGACAACATAATAACTTTTATTGAGAGGTCAGGTGGAGTGGTCGTTGGGGTTTTCAGTCACGGTGTAAAGAAATTCAGATAAGAATATTTTTTAAATTGTGTGACGTCATCTAAGTTTACAGTTTTCTTTGTTCAAGGAAAAATATTAATGGTACGACACGAAAATTTCAAACATTTTTTATTTTTATTAGTTGACTAACATGGGGTTTTCTAGACATAAGAAATAGATTGAGGAGTATTTTCACATATCTATGCGTTCATTTATTACTTTTTCTGATTGGTTTTCTAATTGATAATTGTTATAGATAACATGCGCGTATTCTGGAGGGGGTGGGGGCTTTAGGGACGGGCCCCCGGGGGCACGCAGGGGGGCGCGTAAAAGAGGAAGAAAGGGAGAGACAGGAACCAAAAAAAAAAGGAGAAGAAAAAAGGAGAAAAAAAAAAGAAAGGGAAAAAGGGGGGGGAAGAGGAAGGGAAAAAAGGGGCGGAAAAGAGGAACGCAAGAAAAAAAAAAAAAATAGAGAGGAGAGAGAGAGAGGGAGGGAAAAAAGGAAGAGAGAGGTTGGCGCCTTAAAACAAATGGGGGGGCGCCAAATCGACAGTAAACATATAAAGGGGCGCCCAAATTGGGCCTTAAACTTAGGGGCGCCCAATTCGACGTTTAAAATTAGAGGGGGGGCGCCAAATGCGACCTTAAATTTAGGGGTCGCCAAACGAAAGGTAAACTAAGGAGGCGCCAAATTGGCCTTAAACTAGGGGCGCAAACGACTTTGAGGGTGCGCGAAATCGACAGTAAACTACGGGGCGCAATTGACCTAAACTGTATAGGGGCGGCCAAATCAACCTTAGTTTAGGGGGCGCATCTCTCTAGCCGACTCGACCTTAAACTAAGGGGCGCCAAATTGAGCTTAAACATATAAGTGCCAATTGACCTGAAAATAAATGGGGTCGCCAGATCGATTTTAAATTTAGGGGCGCTTAATCGACCTTAAATTTAGGGGGAAAATAGAACTTAACTCTTAACGTGCCGGAGGCCCATAAATGGGCCCATAGCCCTGGCGTGCCGGAGGCCCATTTATGGGCCCCAAAAAAGTTTCAAAAAGTTGTTTCCCTTTTGCCCCCAAAAGGACGTCGAAAATTTACTTTTGAGCTATAATTTTGACATATTTGTTTAGGTGAATAATATGACTTTCCAAATCCATAAAAAAAACGTATGTCATAGTGGAGTTTTTTGTCAGAAAGAGACATTTTATATTGAAGTATGATAATTTGATCACGAACAAAGAATTTTGAAGAGTCGAATATGTGTGGCGTGTGTTTAGGTACCGGATGTCTATTCAGTTGCGTGCTGTCTTGCGTGTGTGTCTCGTTACACGTGACTCAATGGGGGAAAGAAAAGCGATGAACAATGTGTACTTACCTAGCTTTTACACGGCAAATCAATACATTTTCAATGAACAGTAAGGCAGATTATGTTATGCTTTCATTTTAATCAAATATGTAAGGGATGTAGATGTCAAAACTAACTTTTGTAAGACCTAATATTAGTTTGTTCTTGTGCCTACTCCTTTGTTCATTGTTTGTTTATTGATGGTCGTATTTACAGATACCATATCCTAACCTACTGTTATGGTCTGTTTGTTGGGATCCTTATTTACTCCACTTAGGGAAACAGTTGTTGTACTGAAATCAGGAATCGATGGCGAGTTCACGGAGCAAAAATAAAAATAGCAGAAGTTCTTATTATATAGAATAGAAGGAATTATCATTATCAATTCCTCAAAAAGACAAAATGCTACTTTTTGTCTTTTGCATAAAAAATAATGATTTTTTTTTTTTGTAATCGTTTTTTTTTTTTCTTTTCACAAATACAAATCTTTATAATAAACATTATAGAAGTTCTTCTACGAAATCCATGTAATTCGCTTTAGGGTGGTGTAGATCGAGTTATCCTTGTGTGCTTGTAATTTTGCTATAGGCCTATACAAGCATTATTTCCTATGAACTGAAACTTCCCTTATCAATTTTTTTTAATAATTATTATAAATGTCTAATGTATGTGTCAAATACTATGTTTCGTGAAATCTCAAAACTGTCCTTGCACTGTACTCTTATATTTGCAATCATCTATTCAGATTATAATTGGGGCGATGGAAAGTGCGTCAACCTGTCTTGACAATCAACACTTAAATCATACAGGCTCGTCATTATAGTGAACAATAGATGTATATCCATTGGGCGTCTTGAG
>CALNVZ010002322.1:85068-90068 GCA_940671915.1 Paracentrotus lividus | reverse complement strand
TAAATAAATAATTCCAAAATTGTATATTGCTCCGTCTTTATTTCATGAAGAATTATTTCGAAACGTTTTTGACGGCAAACTCTTCTGATAAATAAAAAGTTTTTGCACTAAAAATGGGCCTCTATCAGAAAGAGGGAATATTCCTTTTTTTTGTTTTTTTTTATACAGAAAAGTCGGAAACCCGGAAATAAGACAGATAAAGGGGAAAAAACGGAATTCCATGTAAAATCCGAAAAGTTGCATCCCTGATATTGTCCACATCAAAAAATACAGACTTGAATGTCCTTAAAAACATAAATGTGAGTATGTGAACATATGAAACTATACACAACAAAAAAAGTAAGTCCCCCCTTAATCAAATTGGTATAACTTTTTAACCAAGAGGAATTTTACAAATTTTATTACATGTGCTTGTACACACTAAGAAATAGAGGTTCAACTCTGCACCCTAAAGGGTGCACAGCTTTGTCGCTATACCTATACCCCTAGGGGTGCAAGTATGCACCCCATAGAAGGGGTGCACAGGTTGCACCCCTTAGTGGGGTGCAGAGTTGCACCCCAAGGGCTCAATATTACACCTTTAGGGGTGCAATTGTGCACCCTTTTTGGTTTGAATTTCTGAATTTAGGGTGCGACTTTGCACCCCGAGGGTTAAGTTCCGCACCCAAGGGGTGCGATCCTGCACCCTATTGGGTGCAAAGAAGCACCTAAGGGGTTCAAGATTGCACCCTTAAGGTTCAATTCGGGACCCGAGGGGTGCAATCCTGCACCTCAAGGGGTGCAAGGAAGCATCCTTAGGGTTCAAAATTGCACCCCTAAGGTTCAATCCCGCACCCAAGGGGTTCAATCCTGCACCTCATGGGGTGCAAAGACGCACCTAAGGGGTTCAAGATTGCACCCTTAAGGTTCAAAATTGCACCCTTAAGGTTCAATTCTGCACCTCATGGGGTGCAAAGACGCATCCATAGGGTTCAAAATTGCACCCCTAAGGTTCAATTCCGCACCCAAGGGGTTCAATCCTGCACCTCATGGGGTGCAAAGACGCATCCATAGGGTTCAAAATTGCACCTCTAAGGTTCAATCCTGCTCCTCATGGGGTGCGAAGACGCATCCGTAGGGTTCAAAATTGCACCCCTAAGGTTCAATTCCGCACCCAAGGGGTTCAATCCTGCACCTCATAGGATGCAAAAACGCACCCATAGGGTTCAAGATTGCACCCGTAAAGGTGGAAATCTGCACCAATAGAGTTGAAAACTGCACCCTTTCGTGCAAATCTCCACTCCATTCAGTAAGTCATGGGTATGTGTGTGCACCCATATTGAACCCACTGGGATCTAGAATGCAAATAAACACGCATACACACACACACACACACACACACACACACATACACACACTACCTCCACAGACTACACTTCTTCACCCTTACAGTCCAGTATGCTTAAAATATACAAATTCATATTCACATGAAATGTGTCTAAAATAACAATGGAAACCTGGAACAAATCGAACTTTTAAGCAAGCTACTTAGTATTGCTTTCATAGAAAAGTTTTTATAATACATGTTCTTGTTTAAAGAAGAAAAAAAAATCAATTTCTGGGATAAGTTCGACATGCCTTTAAATAGTATATGCCATGTTACGACCGGTAATGTCGCAGCGACACTTAGGGCCTATTGTCACATCAATGCATTATTTCCGTCTGGGACCAACCTTTGGTCATCATCATCCGAAAGACGTGACTTGGATTCGATCTCCGTCCTAATTTTCTTTTCCCATAATGTAATCGATTCAAATTATTTTAGTTATTTTCTCTAGATAGGCCTACTAACTGATAAATATCTAAGGTTCGAATCCTAACCACAGCTTTTGGATTGTGACGTCAAATTTTGGGCCCAGACGTAAATTATGGGCGACTGTTGTGATATTATGCGTCGCTGCCACATTACCAGTCGTAACATCTAACCATCTAACCATTTGCTCGGAGACCTAAGGGCTTAAACCCATACAAAATTCCTGCGTCCTGTAGAGACCAAAAAGAAGTACATAGGGTAGATGTAGGGAATACCGGACACCACATGGACGGTTTTTTTTTTTACTTCCGGGTTGAGTTGCTAAGCATGTAGATCAAATAGTAAGTTGCATATATAATGTATTATATTTATTTATTAAATTGTTTGACAATTTTGAAATGTCTATTTCT
Source organism: Paracentrotus lividus (assembly GCA_940671915.1). Classification (NCBI taxonomy): domain Eukaryota; kingdom Metazoa; phylum Echinodermata; class Echinoidea; order Camarodonta; family Echinidae; genus Paracentrotus; species Paracentrotus lividus. Next base: position 87,866 of record CALNVZ010002322.1, on the reverse strand, counting down.
CTTTATTGTTATTGTGATATGTCATGATCTACATGAGATATAAAGTTATTCTGAGTGTTTTGAAATTTTGTAGTAAAATGCATATAATCTTCTAAAAATGAATAAAGTTATAAAAAATCAATACAAACATGTTAAGTTGATGGTTTATATTAAAATCAGTGCTTCCAGACAGATCTTTATACAAAAAAAGGTTAAAAAATACTGTCCGGTTTTTCCTACACTGTAGGGAATGCCGGACAATTTACGATGACGTCATTATTTGCATATAACTGCCTCAACAAATATTTGATTACCTCAATTTTTGGGGAAATTAAAGTTGAATGATGTAGCTAAGAAATGAGAATCTTTTTCTTTTGTGATTTTATTGTTTTCATGTGCTAATTAAGCAAATGAGCTTAAGTGGGCGGTATTCCCTACATCTACCCTATACTATTATTCCAGAACTTCCATTGTAAATTAGACACACAAATATCGAAAGTGTTACAAAATGTGCTCAAAGAATGAATTATTTGAAGTCATGTTTCAAAGATAATATCAAGATCTTATTATTTATCATGAACTTACAGTTCAATTAAAGAGCCAAGCAAATCTTGTCATACAGAAAAGTTTTATTTCTGGTATACTTTCTTCTCAAAACTTTTATTACTTTAACGATATTTACTGCTGCAACCCTACAACAGAACTCTCTATGACCCATTACAATAAAAAAAATGTTTTCAAATGGTATTTTATAAGTATCAGCCATTCTAACAATTAAGCACCTAATTGTACTAAAATAAAAACAACAATGGAATACGATATCCTTTGAAAATTTTATGTTCATGTCCAGTCCTCTATTTTTTGGAATCCCACCAGTTGACTGTAAATGTTAAAACAGGCACACTTTCGGCTATGCACCCCTATTTTTAATGTTGTGGGCTGCTCCCCCCCCCCTATTTTCCACACATAGATCCACCACTGACATGACTGAATTTGATGTTAACTAGGCTGCAATATTTTTTTTTTGTACTTAGGTAAATAGGTAATCATTATTTTGACTTTTTAATCAAACTAAAAAATTAGTTCTGCTGTGTGATAATGCCAAAATGAATATCTTTACAATAAAATGACTGTCTTCTATATTCAGAAACATTTTATGAGAAACTTTTTGGCATGTTTATAAAATAAGCACTTTGATGTTTGTAAAATGACAAAGAAATTTCACAGAAGAATCAATATAATGACATAATATACCGAGTGGAACTTCAAAACTGTAAGACAATTGTATCTAAATTTGATAAACGAAGGAAAATGACCAAAAACATATAATATGAAGCAAATGAGCAACGAAAATGGGATTCCATCGGATCCTGATGAAATACCATTTTCGTTGCTTATCTTTCACAATGGTATCTAATTGAAACATACATGTACGACATTACACAGTCTATTGTGGTGGGAAGGGGGAAATGTGCACTAGTATTGTCTTTCACATAAAATAATTTTAACTTATACCTTCAAACCAAACTATGAGCTAACGTGAACGGCCATGTATCACAAATCATGGGCAAGAACCTTTTAAATACGAAGATTAATTGAGTATTCGACTTGATATATCGTCAATAAATCTGGTTAGGTAAGTAAGACAAAGGAAATGTGTTATTATATCAAAATTAATTTTGCATGGTTAGAATATCATTCACCAAAATATAACAATAGAAAAACCTGTATGAATTCAAACTCATCCTTTTGCTGCATAACATGTGTTTATTTTTTATTTTGATAAGTTTGAAGCCCAACAATCATATTTATTGCACGGATCTTCGCTGGTTTACTCGGCATGACCACCTTTTAGGTGCAAATTGACGGAAAGATTTGTCTTTTTTTTAAATACTTTTTTTTTAATTATTATTTACACAAGTAAGACGATCATGTGGAGTCCCGCTTTTTAACTAAAATATAATATGTGGTACACCATGGTAACATGATTAGTAAGTGTGATGTTTTCCTTCAAACGCCACTAGAATGCAATAAAAACAAAAACAAAAACAAAAAACATAAAAACTTCTAAGTAACCTCTTCCAAACGGGCCACCTAGACTTGAAACCAGACAACAAAAATTTGTTTTCCTACCATATCATGGGTATTTCACAATGAATATGTTGAAGGAAGCAAAAGTTGCAAAGCGGAATAAAGCTCGATATTGCATCTAACCAAGATAATACCAGGATGTGAATGTTGACATCTTTAGAGAGCCTTCTCAACTACATGCCATGCATGTAGTACACTAGTCGCGATGCTGTTCCTCCTTACCAATTCTAAGATAAAGGAAGAAACACGGATAATTCAGCACACACATATATATATAGATAAGATAATTATGAAAAGTTCAATACGAAATTTATATATTATTTCTCTAGATTTGAGTTAATCATATTCATCTACCATTTACTTAAAATCAAAGAACAAATTATAAATAAGACATAATAACTAGGCCTAGTTTTATAGTTAACCTATTTTTTTTTAATGATATGAAGACAGATGTACATTATTTGGCCTTTGAATACGTGCAATTCCTCGTCAGTTTTGTAATGTGTTCATTTATCAACTATATTATTGTTAATCATTAATAACTCCATTTTTATCATTACTTATTATTATATTAGAATAGAACATTATAATTCTAGTACATATATTGCAAAATCTTCCTATTCAGAGCCATGCTTTAGTCTTTCCTAGTCTCCCTTATCTTGCCCTATTTCTGTCAAAATCGACAAAATACCATGACCCCTAACCATGGCCATGCAAGAGGCTTATCA
>CALNVZ010002322.1:65302-83543 GCA_940671915.1 Paracentrotus lividus | reverse complement strand
CATGGGTGAACTTGGGTGACCTATTGACATTATAAATTCTTTCCCATTTGGTTATGTTCACATCTACCATATGTCATTGTGGGTGAAACATATTATAGCATTTTATCCTCATACGTTGCTTATGCTGCAACACAGGTAATGTGTGTTCATACCCGACTTATTCCATGCCTAATATGCATGTCGCAGTATGTAATGAGGTAATAAAAGTACATTTTGGTCAAGTATTTACCATTATTTAAACATCTATGGAGAGATGCAAAGTTTTTTTTACGATTTTAACAGGGAGCTTTCGTTCTATTCCATTTATCGTTCTCCCCCCCCCCAAAAAAAAAAAAAAGAACAACTAAAACAAACAACAAGAAGAAGAATCAACAACACCATGCAGACAAGTTTATCAACAATGAGGTATAATAAAACAGGTTAAGGTAAGCAAGGTCTTCAACAACATTTGAAATGCCAGTGATTGTACATAGGCATCAACAGAAAGATGGTACAAATTCTCACTGCACCCATGCAGCAACAGACAGAGAGTACAAACTTTTACTGCACCCACGCATTCTACTCTTATCTCCACCTCTCTTTATTAATGACATACAAATTAATATTTCATATATATATATACTGTATTATAACGAACATAATTATATAATTATAAAAGTTTGAACTCAAATAATGGTAAAATAATTCACGCTTTACCTGTCAACGAAGTAACGAGAAGAAGTCAGCACACAGGAGAAGTTCAAACAGAAAAGGATGACGGTATTACTCGGTTATGTTACTGGACTATTCCACTTTTCTGGGGGTTTGGCAGAGGGGTTAGTCACTATGTGCTGGTGGGCCTATTTTCTCTCATAACAAATTAGAACTTGCAAAATACAATATAAAAGAATAGGCTTGAGTTTCTGTCAGGTCTTACAAAAGGACAGCACTGCTGGAAAGTATTAAACAATTTTACATTAAACTCCATAAATGCCACACCCCTGAGCTGAGTGACCCAGGCCACATTACCGTTATAAACCCCGCGAACTTTAGTCTGAGTTACAGACACTTTCATGCCAGTAGTACATAAGTCAGTTGAAAGTTTTCCATTAACATCATTATAAAAAGATAATCGATGGACTAATTTTTGCTCAAATAACTTATTTTATAACATGAACCCAAAATATATAATAACAATGTGATTTTAATGAAAATAGAATAATTTAAATAAAAACATATTTTCTGGCAGCCATCGCGTGAGGCTATTCAAGGGTGCAACTTTGCACCCTAGCCTAGGTCTGTGCACCCTTTAACCTCAGTGCATGCACCCCTTGGGGTGCAAAAGCACGCCCTCTCGGGTGCACACGCTCAGAATAGACGGTGTGCACCCCTATTGAACCCTTTCACTTTTTAGTGTGTAGGTAATTTTATCAGCTTCCATTTGAGTGAATATTACTGAAATTCGTTAAGTCATGCTTCAATGAGCACAGTCAAAAGGCAAAAATGTCACTTTTCAAAAGCAACAAGGTTAGTTTCATAACTTTCATTCAATAATATCGGAACAAATTCAAACTTTTCAACAAAAGATCTGCTCAGAAGGCTTGTTGTTCTTAATTTCTAACACATCAAATGACTTTTGGATTAAATTTCACGGTTGGATGAGCATGAGATAAAATTTGGCATTTTATAAAAAATGATACGTGAAAAGCCATTTTGTCGTTTGTGGACTAAAATTCAATTGCTCACTTTGGATAATTGTCACAGACCTTCTCGGATAGTTCATTCGATTTGAGTTTCACGAAAATTTCAGTGTTTTATGCTTCAGTGAGCAGAAGATATGAAAAAAATATGTAAATAAGAAGAAATTTCAGAGCTTTAGCCCTACCCCGTGCCTTATCAGATTCTCAATTTAGCGTTCGTTCCTGTTAGTTAGTACTGCCATCAAGTTGTGTGCCAAGTTTCGTGAAAAAACTCTCAGTAGAATTAACAAAAATCATCAATGAAATTAAGCCAAATTTTAATTTTGTTGACATTTCGATTTTCTCTCCATTGACATTGTGTACAATTTCGAGGCAAAAACAAACCCTGAATCAGCATCCTGGAACTTTTTTTACAAAAAGGTGTTGAGCAATAACATTTGGCAGTTATGTTTATACACTCATTGATTAACTTATGTGCGAATATGAGATAAAACCGTAGCGTAATGCATGAATAAACACACATTAAAGGCAAATTTGTCATGACAAAAGTCACAAAACTCACCTTTAAAGTGTGCTCACTCGTCCATGACACAACGAATAGTGCTCATGTTCTCACAAAATGTGTCGATCATGTTGATAATATCTGATGGCAATTCTTTAAATAGAATTGTTGGATTTTACCATTTTTAGAGGTCTAAAAATAATTCTTAAAATTGCGCTCACTCATCCATGAAAAATAGTGCAATGTATCGGGATTGGGGTTGGATGGTCAAATTTTGGATGATATAACCACCCAAACAATTCAACACAAGGTACAAAGAAAATTTTAGAAAATTGTTATTTTTACAGACCAAAAAATGACCCTTGTGACTTTTGAAAATTTCCATTTTTGCTTTAAACGTTGATCACTCATGCATGTCTCAGGGGATCGATTTTTTCACAGCAGGTACTCAATAAGTGTAGAAAACCCCCCTCCCAATTATTTTGCTAAAAACAATCACGTTCAAAAGTTACATCATTTTGATTAGGGGGACTTACTTTTTTTGTTGTGTATATTTCAGGTACACCATGTAGCATGTAGCTACATGTCTATTCTCAGTATTATCAATATCATACTCACGTGTCCATCTAATGCAACCTCCTTTGTACGATCATCTGGAGCACCATGAGGGACAATGCGGGATATCATTACCTGAAGTTTAATAAAGAAAAACAAATACAAGCGGACAAGGCAATTTCACTGATCAATTACTTGTCTTCTGCCTACAAAGAAAAGGATTCCATGCAAAAGGAAATATATACCAAAATCTTTAAGGACATCATTCAATAAGCCATTGTGTGCAGAAAGTACTTCTGCAACAAAGTAAAAAAAGAACTTTTCTAGATAAAGCCTTCTCGGGTACCACAAACATATCCCCTCCAAGCCAGTCTATATTGACCAATTAGTGCTTTCTCGTTTTCATTCTTACATTCATGTGAAGAAAAATACATGTATATATACTAATGAGCTTGAATTAGTTAATTAATTTATTTGATTTCACAACAAAGATAAACATAATATGAACAGAGGAAATGGTGTCAGAAACTATTCTTGAGCAATTTGTGCAAAGTTCTCACAATGTATGCGCAGATATCATGTGTAGGCCTACTGTGGCTGACCTATGGCCAGTCCACATACACAAAAAACATGCGACTAAAGGTAAGCAACAGGAATGTTCCAAGAAACAGGAGAAATGATCATGCAAACCTCGCTGCTTGTTCAAGACATTAAGATAATAGTTGGGATTTGGGGATTTACAAACCTTGCAAAAAAGCTTTTATGACATGTTTTAAAAAAAAATTGTGAATAAAACAAAACAATTGGCGTTGAACTTCAAAAGTCACGCATCCTTTACAAATGGTTTGCATGCCCCATATTGTCATGATTATTGCAACGATAAGGATATATTGAGAAGTACCTTGATTCGATGGGATTCATCACCTGTCACTGTACTCGTCATGTGACATCTGTGGCATTCGTCTATGTAAAAGAACATTCCCCGGTAATGGAAAATAGGTTCAAATTTACCCCTTTCCATGGACCATTTGGACATCCTTACATACAATCGATGTAGATACCCATCTATTATAAAACATAACATAGAAATCTTTATTTACTACATAAATGAATGTATCTACCTATTTTGCTACATATCTAGACTAGCACAACACGAGGATATTACTCCTAAATCACAAATTGCTTGCTCCCCTCCGCCCATCTCCATTTGTGCCCTACGTCACATGCATAGGCAGCACATTGACACATCACTTAAATACATATCCAAGTCTTTCAATTATTATGCATAATACAGAGAGCTTCGCACCATTTACTCAACAGAGTGTCTTTGACTAAATATCCTTTCTAAACAAAGCAGGGCTTGGAGGTGGGAAATTAAAGCCACACTTTCAAATAAGATACTGCATTCTACATTAGCCATATTTTAAAATTACATCATATATAAAATTACAGCAAATTGTTAATTAATTTTTTATTATTTCAGAAAAATCAAGGACACAGTCTTGTAGATTTTGACAAACACTGACATTGTGACAATGAAAATTTAAAAAAAAAATATATATATAATAGTGGGGTAGACGTGGAGCTCCGCGTGCTCGGTGTAGTACTACAGATCCGATCGAGTGAGTTTGCAAATCAAAGTTTGTATGGTCTAAATGCATATAACATATTAAATTTTGTTTCCTGCATCAGATTTCATATATTATTTTACATTTTTATATTTTCATTTTTCGAAGAGAGCAAGGTTGAAAGATTCAAGAATCATCACTACCTAGATTTCATATACACGATTATGTATGAAACATACATTTTTTTCTAAATGGTTGATATTCCCATTTTATCAATTTCATTGAAAGGACTGAAAATGGGGATCTGATCAAATTTAAATGCATTTCCTAGTATGATAAAGTTTTTAAAACTCTTTTGAAATCATCACCACACTATTCATTTTTAAAAAGTTTTTTAACATAGTTGAATAAGTGAACACACTGTGGGACACTGTTCTTTCCAGCAGGGTTGCGAACTTATGACTACATAACATGAAAATTTCAAGATTTCAAAATAAAGTCTTGCAAATGAAATTTAACATTTCAACTCAAATGACCTTTGACTTCTCTATGTGATCCCAAACAGCACCGCAACATGAAGTTACCCATAGTACATCTATCACCTAAATTTGCATATAGCTCCGATCGTCTCATCTCGCTTCTCCCCACGATCGCGATTGTATAGAGGAATGACGTCATTGCTCACAGGCTAACGATGACGTCATGGTTATCCCATTGTGCCACAAGGTGCAAATTCTGTGGTATTAATTCTTTGCTTATTATACCAACTAATAAATAACGCATTTAACTGATATTAAATATTTTATATGTCTTTAAAAATCATGAAACAGTATGCTGTTGTCAAATATTTTGGTTAAATGACTTAAAAGTTAAAAGTACAGTCCAAAAACACCCCTCTGTGAATAATCGATTAGTCCAGCTTATGAATATTTATTAGGGATTGCTTTTTTCACTCCAATACATTCTCTGGCCAAGGTACTGTGGACCAACATTAGATATTGCTATAATCAACCAATCAGAACTGATCTATACATGTTTGGGCGTGTCACTGTAATGTAATAGAGCTCAAGAGATTTATTCTTCTTTTATTTGACGTAATAAACACATCTCATAACTATCTCGCATGACCGCGCAAGTGTTCATTTTTACAAAAACGAAACATGACCATTTTTACGCAAAAAGTAGCCATTTTCTGTATATTGTCTGCTACTGTACGACGTGTGGCTATGGCATATGTGAAAGCTACAAACAAATAAAGTTATTTTGATTTAGAAATTGTTAAGAACTTAATAAACAAGGTGCAATGATTCGTCAGGTCACTCTGATGCAACATGACTGGCCAATATGTAACATACATATATCTTAGCAACGTTGCTATGTAACTTATTTTCCCTAGGCAACAGGCTATTTAGAATCATGTTATTTCGGATAGATTTTAATTAACAGTTTCTGAGGCATCAGAATAGTATTCCATTGCTAAGCAACACATTTTTTATATCAATTGGGCATAGCAACTCGATATCTTCTAACTGACTACAACAAAAAATTGAATCAAAGTTACATAACTGTGTTAATTTGAACCTCCATGACTTTTGAAATTATATCCATGTAACCACGGGTCTTGTGAATAAACACAAGCACAAGCTCATAACACCCACACACACCCACGCCCTCACAAACCTCTCACACTCCCTAAATAACACACCGCACATACACACACACTCCATATTTTATACGGTCCCCCATGACTTCTGAAAATTATGTTCCTGCACCATTGGTCTGGTGAATTAACAAAATAACAAGCACATACCACACACACTCAACCCTCTCACACTCAACTTTCACAAACAATCCCCCCCCCACACACACACACACATAAACACACATATTTTATGAGGTCACCCATATCCCCTTCCCCATGTCTTGGCAGCGGAAAAATGTTTAGAATTATTTTGTTCTGCTAGTGAGTTAGTGGTATTCAAACTGAGTTAGCCTTACTATCAGTGCTTCTTATGAACTACAATATTAAAGCGCCCTTGTAAATGTTGACATTTTTTACAAGCACTTTAGTCGAAATGTGATCGCGATTAAAAATCTACACGTTAATTCAATTGACTGATAGCTCCGCCCATGATGTATCGTTAAAATTGAATGGACATTAACCAATTCGATTGGAAAGAGTTTAAAATTGACCGGAAAATCTATATTAATATTCCTACCATTTCTAGGGATGGCATCAACTTTGTCATCATTGATTTCATACCCCTTTTCAAAAGAATGTCCTGGTTTGAATACAATCAGGGTTCTTCACATTTGAGCGATCTGTCACTGTGCTTTCTGCTAATGGTGATTTTTTTTTTTTTTTTTTTTTTTTTTTTAATTTTTATTGTGTGAGCTCTCATAAATTGATGAAACCGCTAGAATGCTCCCTATTGGCTAATGACAATGTCACAGCGACTACGCTATATATTTTTAAAAAAATGTGAACATGCCTCAAACTGAATTTTCAAGTTTCATTGCTTTGTTGAGAAAAAAAATAAACTACTCTCTTTCCATGTCCCCATGGCAAATCTACAGGGCTTTTTGGAACGCGACCCAGGCCTCCACCTCATCTTCTGTTCTTTAATCTGAATTGTTTCTCCTATTTCCCAAATATTCCCAGCCATAATTCAGTCACCCCTTTCTCACATCTCTGCCTCCTTCCCTACCCAAACCTCTGAAAAAGGAAAAGAAAACATATCAACGAATTATTTCAGACAAAAAAAATTGTGTATTGTATAATGATATTGTAAGCGCTGTGATACTTTTTCGTGTATAGCGCAATTATAAATGACCATTATTATTATTATTATTTAAAAAAATGACAATGGCATTTTTAAATGTGTTAACCCATATCTTGCAATGGGTTGATCACGATATTGGAAAAATAATTTACATTTAAGTTATTAATAGGTCTGTAATTTGCATGGGGTATAGTTTAGGTTCGTATCTTGATGTAATATCTTTCTTTAGATAATTGTTTCAGACCGACCGGTAGATTGAACATAGGCACATGGAAAAGGGAAGTGCATGCTTTGTAGTCCTCTGCTGTCTATGTCAAATTTTAAAGTCATTCTTATTTTCACAGTCACTTTCTAAGGCCAGTCCTTTCACTGAGATCACTTTCATTAAGTTCACTATCAGGGTCGGACTCTGCATCATCTGTATTGACAATTTCTTAAAGTATGTCCACAAAATTTCTCAAGCATTACCCTTATCCCCCATTTCGGCTTTAAGATCTTGTTTCTATGCCAGTTACGTCCATCTATTTGTCTAGAGAGTTTGATGTAGGTAACATTTCTGCAGCTTCCATAATTCTTGCCTGAAAGTTAACATTGACAAACATGCTATTTCTAGGACCCTTCATCATGAAGGCTGTGTTGCAAAGCAAATTATTTGTTTTTTCTTCTGTAATACTTGTCCACGACACCATATTATTCAGCTTTCTTTTTCCCATAAATCTGTTGATTAGCATCTGTCGTTTCATAGTCAACTGCCAAGCTTGTTGATATCACCTTAAATTACCTTGTATATCTTGATTCCTTGGACACTCCATAATGCCCTTTAATGCCTTGTGCTATTACAGTTGTAATGCATTCAAGACTAATAAGCTGACTAGTAACAAGATGTAAAGGGACATGGCTAGGGTGGTAGGTCAATCACCATTCTCTTGTCTCTACCGGTCTCGAAGATCATGTTGATCCCTTCTAAGACTCCTTCTGGATACATACGTATAGTGAAGCAGGATGAAGAAGAATCTCGAATCGGGCTCCTCACTCCTCACCCTAATGGATGACTTAAATAAGCTCTCGGGCTTTCATGGGTCATCCCGTCAAAGCTATGTAAATCTTATTATCTTGACAAATAAATCAAATCAAACCAAACCAAACAACTGGAATCCACACTTCTTATCATACAAGTTGTACAGCACGTGCAGCATGTTTCTTCCTGTTGTAGAATGCAACACAGCTAGTTCGACACAAGTTTCCTTTTCCATCAGGAGTTAGTTGAAAGACCAATTTGTTGCGATGATGATAACTTCATGAGGTGCCATATTTTCTGCTGAGGTACAACTGCTTCAATCTCATAAGTGAAGTCTTTTCAAACCTTGTTGTCATCATTGGCTTCCAGTCCTTTGGCATCCAACTCAAATTTCTCACTGACACCTCGTCGAATCCTCTCTAACCTTTCACCGACTCTCTCTTGCAGATGTCAGTATAAGCACAGTTGTTGATTGAAGGGGCAGAGATGATACTATCTTTTTGGATAATCCCCGAAGGTTGGCTGGGATTTCAAGTAGAGTGTCGAAACAGCATTGGCATCTTCAGTGAACTTAGCCCTCGCAGGGATTATCGTGTAACCTTGCATCATGAAGGAAGGAAAACATTTGGATTTGTCTTTTGGGGCAAGAACTCAATCTGTTAAAGACTGTGTGAGCAAAGTTACCTGATCCCAGTTAGGATATGTCCACTGAAGACGTGTTATGCTGTATCCAATTACTCTACATGAAGCCGCCTTCAGGGAAATTTCCAACTAGCGTGCTCTGCCCGTTCAGTCAATTAGTACTGACATGTACAAGAGCGAGTCGATGAAGGGTGCCGAGAAGATCGACAATTAGGCGTCAGTGACAAACTTGATTTGGGTGAAACAAAGGGAGGGCTAAACGATTAGAAACAGTTGCAGTTGCAGTTCCTAAAGACTTCTCTTAGATTGGAAGCATTGTACTCGGCAGAAACTCTGTCAGGTCATGAAGTTATCATCATTGCGACAAATTGGTCTTTCAACTTACTCCTGATGTAAAAGAGAACTTGTGTCGAACTAGATGTGTTGCATTCTACATGAAGAAACTTACTCCCTGTGTAGTGCTGTACATCTTGTACGCTAAGAAGCGCAGATTAAAGTTTGTTCGGGTGAGGATCCTCAATCCTGACATATTCTTCATCCTCCTTCATTATGCTACGTCGTTAGAAGTGTCTTAGAAGGGATCTACCAGACCAGTAAAGGCAACAGAAGGGTTTGTATTGATGTTACCACCCTAGCCATGTCCCTTGTACATCTTGTTCAGGTGTGCTTATTAGTCTTGAATGCATTTACAGCTGCAATAGCACAAGAGCATCAAAAGGAAATTTGAATGTCGAGGAATCAAGATCATACAGGGTAATTCAAGGTGTATATCAACGTGATGGAGGAGCTTCGGCAGTTGACTATGAAACGACAGATGTAATGAACATATTGTATGGGAACAAGAATATCGTAGAAGCTGATATGTAGTGGTAGACCAGTATTAGCAGAAGAAAGAAAATACTTTGCTTTGGCAACACACGGCCTTCATGCAGAAGCTCCGCAAAACAGCATGTGCGTCACTGCTAACTTTCAGGCAAAAATCTGGAAGCTTGCACAAATGTACCTATATCAGAACTCTCTAGACCAAATAGATGGACGTAACTGGGCAATAGAAACAAGATCTTAAAGCCGAAATGGGGGATAAGGTGTAATGCTTGAGAAATTTGTGGAACATACTTCGAGAAATTCTAATACACATGATACAGAGTCCGACCTGATAGTGAACTCAATGAAAGTGATCTCATTGAAAGGACTGGCTTAGAAAGTGTCTGTGAAAATCAGAATGACTTAAAAAAAAGTTTAACATAGAAGCAGAGCACTGCAAACAAGCACTACCCTTTTCCATGTGCCTATGATCAATCTACAGGCTGGTTTGGGACAATTACCTAAAAAAGATATGAACCTTAACTATACCCGATGCAAATCCGACCAATTAATAACTTAAATGTAAATAATTTTTCAAATATCTTGATCACCCATTGCAAGATCTGGGGTTAACACAGTAAAAAATGCATTGTCATTTTGTTGTCTCAAAATAATTTGTTTGCTGTGACTGCTTTCTTTTTCTTTTTTTTTTTCAAGAGGTTTGGGAAAGGAAGGAGGCAGAGATGTGAAAAGGGGTAACTGAATTATGACTGAGAATATTTGGGAAACAGGAGAAACGATTAAAGATCAGAGATGCGGTGGAGCCCTGGTCGGTTTCAAAAAGCCCCGTAGATTGACCATGGGGACATGGAAAAGGGTAGTACCACAAAAGCAATGAACTTGAAAATTCAGTTTGAGGATTGTTCACAGTTATGTAATATAGTAAAGTCGATATGACAATTGTCATTAGCCAATAGGAAGCATTTCTAAAGCGGGTTTCATCAAATTTATGAGAGCTCACAAATAGAAATAAAAAATAATAATAAAAAACATTAGCAGATAGCACAGTGACAGATCGCTCAAATGTGAAAGAACCCTGATTGTAATCAAACCAGGACATTCCTTGAAAAGGGGTATGAAATCAACGATGACAAAGTGATGCCATCCCTAGAAATGGAAGGAATTTAATTTAGGTTCCCGGTAAATTTTAAACTCTTTCCAATCGAATTTGTTAATGCCCATTCAATTTTAACGATACCTTACGGAGGGAACTATCAGTAGATTTTTAATCGCGATCACATTTCGGACTAAAGTGCTTGTAAAAAATGTCAACAATTTACAAGGCGCTTAATGTTGTAGTTCACAAGAGCACTGATGGTTGGGCTAACTTGGTTTGAATACCACTAACTCACGAGCAGAACAAAATAATCTTTACATTTTTTCCGTGCCAAGACAGGGGAAGGGGATATGGGTGACTCATAAAATATGTGTGTTTATGTGTGTGTGTGGGGGGGGGGGGGGATTGTTTGTGAAAGTTGAGTGTGAGAGGGTGTGAGTGTGTGTGTGTGTATGTGCTTGATATTTTGTTAATTCACCAGACCAATGGTTGCACGAACATAATTTTCAAAAGTCATGGGGGACCGTATAAAAATATGAGTGTGTGTATGTGGGTGTGTTATTTAGGGTGTGTGCGAGTGTGAGAGGGTGAGGGCGTGGGTGTGTGTGGGTGTGTATGAGCTTGTGCTTTGTGTTTATTCACAAGACCATGGTTACACTGGATATAATTTTCAAAAGTCATGGAGGTCAAATTAACACAGTTATGTAACTTTTGAATTCAATTTTTTGTTGTAGTCAGTTAGAAGATATCGAGTTGCTATGCCAATTGATATAAAATGTGTTGCTTAGCAACCGTTAGTAGCCAAAACTATAGTGCAGTGGAGTGAACTGCCCAATGAAAATACTATTCCTGATGCTCAGAAACTGTTAATTAAAATCTATTCGAAAAACATGATCTAAAAGCCTGTTGCTAGAGGAAAATAGGTTACATAGCACACCGTTGCTAAGAGATATGTATGTTTCATATTGCCGGTCATGTGTGCCATCAGAGTGACCTGACGAATCATTGCACCTTGTTTATTAAGTTCTTAACAATTTAAATCAAAATAACTTTATTTGTTTGTAGCTTTAACATATGCCATAGCAACGTCGTACAGTAGGCAGACATATACAGAAAATGGCTACTTTTTGGTAAAAATGGTCATGTAACGTTTTTGTAAAAAAGAACACTGCGCGGTCATGCGTGATAATTATGAGATGTGTTTATACGTCAAATAAAAGAGGATAAATTCTCTCTTGAGCTCTATTACATTAACTTTGGCTTTATATTAATCAAATTTAGTTGACAGTAATTGAAACTTTGTTATTCTTATTTTAACCGAAAAAGCGTTCTGCCAGAGGTCAATTTCTGTGACCTTTTGACCTCTCATGACATTTACGTTACATTAAATTGCAAAATCTTTATATAATCTTGTAGCCCTATTCAAGACCCAACATTTTGAGGGGTCACTTGCTCCATAAAAATGATATCTCGAAAAGTTATACATGGTTTTTCTTGTACATACCCTTAATATAAAACATTTCAGGGAGGAAAATGGCGTGGTCAAAAAACTCCATGGGGGTCCCTCGGGAATGAGTTTTTTTTCTGTTAAACTCAATTTTCCGATTCACCAGACCCATAGCTACATGAGGATACCCATGAACATGAGTCGCAGGGGGGGGGGTGCAGCATTTCGACCCTAGCCCATGTACTAATATAGCTCCGTTTAGTCTCACTAGGCAGCGCCCTCTAGCGTCCGAGTCACACATCACAACGTATTATGCTATGCGGTTTTGGAAAATAATCATTAAAATATACATTTTTTGTTTATACGCTTAGAAGATGTATTCTCGACATGCAGTTATATATGACCTTTCATTGAAACCCAAGTGTCCTATTCGGAATTCAAGTTGCCCACCGTACCCCGAGCAAAAACGCTCACCAAAAGTGCAATGCATTCATAATACGTGTAGAATATGTCTGACTTTGAACGCCGTTCTACAAGGCAAGAGGTCACTTATAAGTCGGGAAGATTATACAGTGACACGCCAAACATGTATAGATCAGTTCTGATTGGTTGATTATAGCAATATCTAATGTTGGTCCACAGTACCTTGGCCAGAGAATGTATTGGAGTGAAAAAAGCAATCCTAATAAATATTCATAAGCTGGACTAATCGATTATTCACAGAGGGGTGTTTTTGGACTGTACTTTTAACTTTTAAGTCATTTAACCAAAATATTTGACAACAGCATACTGTTTCATGATTTTTAAAGACATATAAAATATTTAATATCAGTTAAATGCGTTATTTATTAGTTGGTATAAAATAAGCAAAGAATTAATACCACAGAAATTTGCACCTTGTGGCCAATGGGATAACATGACGTCATCGTTAGCCTGTGAGCAATGACGTCATTCCTCTATACATCGCGATCGTGGGAGAGCGAGATGAGACGATCGGAGCTATATGCAAATTTAGGTGATAGATGTACTATGGGTAACTTCATGTTGCGGTGCTGTTTGGATCACATAGAGAAGTCAAAGGTCATTTGAGTTGAAATGTTAAATTTCATTTGCAAGACTTTATTTTGAAATCTTGAAATTTTCATGTTATGTAGTCATAAGTTCGCAACCCTGCTGGAAAGAAACAGTGTCCACAGTGTGTTCACTTATTCAACTATGTTAAAACTTTTAAAAATGAAAGTGTGGTGATGATTTCAAAAGAGTTTTAAAAACTTTATCATACTAGGAATGCATTTAAATTTGATCAGATCCCCATTTTCAGTCCTTTCAAATGAAATTGATAAAATGGGAATATCAACCATTTAGAAAAAAATGTATGTTTCATACATAATCGTGTATATGAAATCTAGGTAGTGATGATTCTTGAATCTTTCAACCTTGCTTCTCTCGAAAAATGAAATATAAAAATGTAAAATAATATATGAAATCTGATGCAGAAACAAAATTTAATATGTTATATGCATTTAGACCATAACAACTTTGATTTGCAAACTCACTCGATCGGATCTGTAGTACTACACCGAGCACGCGGAGCTCCACGTCTACCCCACTATTATATATATATTTTTTTTTTAATTTTCATTGTCACAATGTCAGTGTTTGTCAAATCTACAAGACTGTGTCCTTGATTTTTCTGAATAATAAAAATTAATTACAATTTGCTGTAATTTTATATATGAGTAATTTTAAAATATGGCTAATGTAGAATGCAGTATCTTATTTGAAAGTGTGGCTTTAATTTCCCACCACCAAGCCTGCTTTGTTTAGAAAGGATATTTAGTCAAAGACACTCTGTTGGTAAATGGTGCGAAGCTCTCTGTATTATGCATAATAATTGAAAGACTTGGATATGTTTTAAGTGATGTGTCAATGTGCTGCCTATGCATGTGACGTAGGGCAAAATGGAGATGGGCGGAGGGGAGCAAGCAATTTGTGATTTAGGAGTAATATCCTCGTGTTGTGCTAGTCTAGATATGTAGCAAATAGGTAGATACATCATTTATGTAGTAAATAAAGATTTCTATGTTATGTTTTATAATAGATGGGTATCTACATCGATTGTATGTAAGGATGTCCAATGGTCCATGGAAAGGGGTAAATTTGAACCTATTTTCATTACCGGGGAATGTTCTTTTACATAGACGAATGCCACAGATGTCACATGACGAGTACAGTGACAGGTGATGAATCCCATCGAATCAAGGTACTTCTCAATATATCCTTATCGTTGCAATAATCATGACAATATGGGGCATGCAACCATTTGTAAAGGATGCGTGACTTTTGAAGTTCAACGCCAATTGTTTTGTTTTATTCACAATTTTTTTTTTAAAACATGTCATAAAAGCTTTTTTGCAAGGTTTGTAATCCAAATCCCAACTTTATCTTAATGTCTTGAACAAGCAGCGAGGTTTGCCATGATCATTTCTCCTGTTTCTTGGAAACATTCCTGTTGCTTACCTTTAGTCGCATGTTTTTGTGTATGTGGACTGGCATAGGTCAGCCACAGTAGGCCTACACATGATATCTGCGCATACATTGTGAGAACTTTGCACAAATTGCTCAAGAATAGTTTCTGAAAACCATTTCCTCTGTTCATATTATGTTTATCTTTGTTGTGAAAATCAAATAATTAATTAACTAATTCAAGCTCATTAGTATATATACATGTATTTTCTTCACATGAATGTAAGAATGAAAACGAGAAAGCACTAATTGGTCAATATAGACTGGCCTTGGAGGGGATATGTTTGTGGTACCCGAGAAGGCTTTATCTAGAAAAGTTCTTTTTTTCTTTGTTGCAGAAGTACTTTCTGCACTGTGCAGAAAGTACTTCTGCAACAAAGTAAAAAGAACTTTCTAAGATAAAGCCTTCCGGGTACCACAAAACAAATCCCTCCGATTATTGGCAATTAGGCTTTCGTTTTCATCTTACTCTGGGTTTTTCATATGCTGTTGTTATTTTTGTTTCCGTCTCGAGGTGTGTTCGTTCGGCTTATGTGCGTCTGTGCGCAGTTCTAGTGTAGGCCCTACGTGCGACCTATGGCCGTTCCGCGCGGTGCCGGAATGTTCGGTGTTAGCCTGCTGTGTTTCGAATTAGATATAGTTGGGATTATGGGGATTTACAAAACCTGAGCTTTTTGACGGTTTAATTGTGATACAAACAATTGCGTTGAACCTTCAAAAAGTCCAGCATCTTTCAAATGGTTTGCATGCCCCATATTAGTCTGTTTGCGGGTATTTGGGCCGTAGTGTATATCACCTGTCACCTGGTATCGTCAATGTGAATCTGTGCATTCCCGTCTATGTAAAAGAAACATCCACGGAATGGAAATGGTTTTATACCCTTTCCATGGACCATTGGACATCCTTACATACATCGATGTAGATAGCCCATCTATTATAAAACATAACATGAAATTTTATTTAACTACATAAGATGTATCTACCTATTTTGCTACATATCTAGACTAGCACACACGAGGATATTACTCGCTAAATCACAAATTGCTTGCCCCCTCCGCCCCATTCTCCATTTGTGCCTACGTCACATGCATAGGCAGCACATGACACATCACTTAAATACATATCCAAGTCTTTCAATTATTATGCATAATACAGAGAGCTCGCACCATTTAGCTCAACAGAGTGTCTTGACTAAATATCCTTTCTAAACAAAGAGGGCTTGGAGTGGAATTAAAGCCACACTTTCAAATAAGATAAACCCCTGGGCCCCCTTCCCCTTTACATTAGCCATATTTTAAAATTACATCATATATAAATTACAGCAAATTGTTATTAATTTTTATTATTTCAGAAAATCAAGGACACAGTCTTGTAAGATTTGACCAAACACTGACATTGTGACAATGAATTTAAAAAAAAATATATATATAATAGTGGGGTAGACCGTGGAGCTCCGCGTGCTCGTGTAGTACACAGATCCGATCGGAGTGAGTTTGGCAAATCAAGTTTGTATGGTCTAAAATGCATATAACATATTAATTGTTTCGCTGCATCAGATTCATATATTATTTTACATTTTATATTTCATTTTTCGAAGAGAGCAAGGTTGAAAGATTCAAGAATCATCACTACCTAGATTTTCATATACACGATTATGTATGAACATCATTTTTTCTAAATGGTTGATAATTCCCATTTTATCAATTTCATTGAAAAGGACTGAAAATGGGATCTGATCAAATTAAATGCATTTCCTAAGTATGATAAGTTTTTAAAACTCTTTGAAATCTCACCACACTATTCATTTTTAAAAAGTTTTTTAACGATAGTTGAATAAGTGAACACACTGTGGACACTGTTCTTTCCAGCAGGGTTGCGAACTTATGACTAACATAAATGAAATTCAAGATTTCAAAATAAAGTCTTGCAAATGAAATTTAACATTTCAAACTCAAATGACCTTTGACTTCTCTATGTGATCCCAAACAGCACCGCAAACATTGAAGTTACCCATAGTACATCTATCACCTAAATTTGCATATAGCTCCGATCGTCTCAGCTCGCCTTCTCCCCACGATCGCGATTGTATAGAGGATGACGTCATTGGCTCACAGGCTAACGATGACGTCCATGGTTATCCCATTGTGCCACAAGGTGCAAATTCTGTGGTATTTAATTCTTGCTTTTTATACCAACTAATAAATAACGCATTTAACGGATATTAAATATTTTATTGTCTTAAAATATGGAAACAGTATGCGTTGGTCAATATTTTGTTAAATGACTTAAAAGGTAAAAGTACGTCCAAAAAACACGCCCTCGTGAATAACGATTAGTCCAAGCTTATGAATATTTATTAGGGATTGCTTTTTTCACTCCAATACATTCCTGGCCAAGGTACTGTGGACCAACCATTAGATATTGCTATAATCAACCAAATCAGACTGATCTATACATGTTTGGGCGTGTCACTGTATAATCTTCCCGACTTATAAGTGACCTCTTGCCTTGTTCAAAACGGCGTTCAAAAGTCAGACATATTCTAACTACACGTATTATGATGCATTGCACTTTTGGTGAGCGTTTTTGCTCGGGGTACGGTGGGGGCAACTTGATCCGAATAGGACACTTGGGTTTCAATGAAAGGTCATATATAACTGCATGTCGGAGAATACACTTCTAAGCGTATAAACAAAATGTATTTTTAAAATGATATCGCCCAAAACCGCATAGCATAATACGTGTGATGGTTGACTCCGGACGCTAGAGGGCGCCTGCCTAGTGAAGACTAAACGGAGCTATATAAGTACATGGGTAGGGTCGAATGCTTGACCCCCCCCCTGCCGATATGTTCAGGGTATCCCTCATGTAGCTATGGTCTGGTGAATCGGAAATTGAGTTTACAGAAAACTCATTCCCGAGGGACCCCCATGGAGTTTTTGACCAACGCCCATTTCCTCCCTGAATGTTTTATATTAAGGGTATGTTACAAGAAAACATTACTTCGAGATATCATTTTTATGGCTGACCTCATGTGGGATCTGAATGGTTTATTAAAGATTTTGCATTTAATGTAACGTAAATGTCATGAGAGGTCGTCGTTGACCTCTGGCAGAACGCTTTCGGTAAAATAGAATAACAAAGTTTCAAATTACTGTCACTAAATTGATTAATATAAAGCCAAAAGTTAATGTAATAGAGCCAAGAGAATTTATTCCTCTTTTATTTGCGTTAACACATCTCATATTATCATGCGCATGACCGCGCAGTGGGTTCTTTTAGCAAAAACGTCATGACATTTTTACCAAAAAGTAGCCATTTCTGTATATGTCTGCCTACTGTACGACGTGTGCTTGGCATATGTGAAAGCTACAAACAAAATAAAGTTATTTGATTTAGAAAATTGTTAAGACTTAATACAAGTGCAATGATTCGCAGGTCACCGATGGCACACATGACCGGCAAATATTAACATACAATCTGCTTAGCAACGGTTGCTATGTAACCCTATTTTCCTAGCAACAGGCTATTAAGATCATGTTATTTCGATGATTTTAATTAACAGTTTCTGAGCATCAGAAAATAGTAATTTCAT
Organism: Paracentrotus lividus; assembly: GCA_940671915.1. Classification (NCBI taxonomy): domain Eukaryota; kingdom Metazoa; phylum Echinodermata; class Echinoidea; order Camarodonta; family Echinidae; genus Paracentrotus; species Paracentrotus lividus. The sequence continues at coordinate 65,307 of CALNVZ010002322.1, read as the reverse complement.
GGCAT
>CALNVZ010002322.1:46919-60855 GCA_940671915.1 Paracentrotus lividus | reverse complement strand
ATCCAGAGAGAAATTTATAATTTCAAAATTGTATTAGTTGACGTTTTAGCTCTGCTTCTGTATGGATAATCTTCAAATTATTGTTTGCAAACTCTTGATCGTTAGACACTTGAAAAATTGCCTTTGATATACGTTATAAAAGTTTAAACGAAATCTAATTTAAACGAAATATGTCCTTGTTTGTATATCATTTCATGTCAATAACAAAGTCCTTTGTTAACCATATCATATTTATGCGTAATGTCATTTCAAAATTCTATTTACTCTTGCAGAAAGGTTGAACCTATCTTTGATCAATTTATGTCAATATTTTATGGTTTAATATGCTCTATTTATGATATACTACTTCCATAATTGTTTGCATTCACTCCGCCTATCTCTCTTTATCTGTGTTGAAATTATTATAACTTATAACTCAAGATTCGTCTTTATTACTTTTTGAAAGAGTTGTAAAAGTCAATGAATCGTTAAGTTATTATTTCATTTTTATTTGAACAGAAAATCACCTGATGTTTGTGGTATGATATCATATCTGCAAGTAGCTATCGTTTTGTTTTAAGAGCACGGACTGCACGCCCCTTTTCATTACGAGTCAGACAGAAGCGAGAAGAAAGAGAAAGAAACACGTTTTCAGCAGCTGATAAAACATAAATTTTCATCAAAAGTCAAAATTTCGGCAAAGCATTTGTGAGTTTTTATATTACTTTTATTTATATATCTTTTTAATTATATGATACTGTGAGTTTAAAGTTATTTAAATTTGTAATTAATAATGAACTTCTACAATTGTATGATTACAGGCTTTTGCAATAAATGTAAAATATATTACCGATACTATACATGTTTTATAACAAATTTCTCTCCGTGGAATTACAGCAATTCGTATTCGTAAGACTATGAACTGCTTGAGGGGAGGGGGGGGGGGGGTGAAGACCTTTAAGTCACACACTCTTTCTCTTTGTCAAACTGTTGAACTCATCCCCTATGTTTCCCTCGAAGTTTTCATATTGCCCTATCAAACAAGCAAGCTTTGTCTTATTATCTTTTCTTTTCATCATCCCTTATTTAGTTACTACGATATAACACGTCAGTCTATACACGTCATCATGGCTGCCAAGTTTCCATCAATTACCAGTGATGATCATCTACGACCCAGGAAGGGACACGACAGGGCATGGTCATGTGACAAACACGATGAACCCATTTCATTTCACTGTAAGGAACATAACATTCCTATCTGTCAAACATGTGCAATCAAAGATCATTGCAACAAACCATGTGAGCTGGACGATATTGAAGACGTCATTTTGAAGCTTGGGAAAGAGCTGGAAGCTACTCTCCTGGAGGTGACTGAAACGTCGAAGCGATTGAAGATACTAAACTCTGAAATACAGCCGTGTTCAACAGTTATGAATAACCACCTAGAGACCTTGAGTGACGATATTAATCTATCATACGATGGCAAAATAAAGATGATTAAGGACAAAGAACAAGAGGACGTTGACTTGATCAAGGATGAGGCGGATGAGGAGATACGGGTTATTCGTGCAAAGATGGAGAAACGGATTGCTTCACGCAAAGAGAAAACAAACAAGCAGCAAGAAATAATTGAAGAAGCACGGGGAAAACTACTGACAGATCACAAGACAATCGTGAAGAAGGTTGGACAAAGATTAAAAGATGTCACAAACAAATCTCAGCACAAAATCGACACCATGAATGTTATTGAATGTTCTTTAAAGCGGATAAAAACATACGACAAGATGATAGTGAATGAAGCTCCTCCTTTAATGGCATCATTTAAAGAGAGTGAAGAGGCCAAAGTTTATCAGGATTTATTGGACGCTCTTGACCACCTAAAGCGCGAGGTTCAGAGAGTGAAGTTTGTAGAGGGTAACGTGTGCGGAGAAGACATTGCGAGGATTGATGGATACATTGGGAAATGGGAACTTGTCAAGTCCGTCCCCATTCCAGATATCAGTAACTATTCTCCTTATGTTCGTGGATTTATCAGTAATGATGAAATATGTGTGTCATTTGTATATGATGGCTTATACGTTACAAATATCATCAATGGACAAACACATAGAGTCATCGAAGGAGATAGAAACTCATATATCACGTCTTGTGCCCGAGTAGACTCCAACTTAATAGTATGTGGTAAACGGAGACGCGACTATAAGGGAAACAGCTTTATTGGATGTATCACTCTCTATGACAGGCAATGGGGGGGTGGTTAGAGAGATCACAATACCGAGAGATGATACATCTTCCAAAGCTGTGTCCGTTGATGTTGACAAGGATGGTATGATCCTCGCTACGGGGGGCGGAAACTCTAATATCTATATCATCAACCCTGCTGATGGTAAAATAGTGAATACTGTTACGATGAAAGGCATTCGACGAGAAGTGGAACTTAGTCCGATAGCAGCTTTATCATCAGGGGACTTTGTTTTGGAGACACTTGAACATGATTTCAGTGTCATCACAAGATCAGGAGAACAAAGCTCCATTATCCATTTTGAAGACCTTATATATTCAATATGTCTCGCTGATAAACTGACAGACACAGTCTACATCTCATACACACCTACAGCGAGCGGTACTTGTGCAATTGATCAAGTGTCACGTGATGGTAACATTCGGGCAAAGAGGATCGTGGAATATGATGGTAAATATGGTCGTAGCGTCATAATTCCCTCTGGCAAACTTGTGAGCTGTAACGGAAAATCACTTTTGGTACACAAGAAAATATTTGATGTGTAAATCTTGAATAATAGCCGCAAAAATTACGCGCTTACTAGTTAGACCTGATGTTTATTCTACAAATTACAAATGCTATTCTTTAAATATTTTTATAATATGCATACCATATCACTGTTCTGTAGTTCTAAATCAAGTGGTCAATTTAGAGTTAATCAATAATTATTGTTATTTTTTTAAATTTTGATTGATTGAAAATCACATTTATCCTTCATAAACAAAAAGTATACATTGATTAACATATACAGTATACAAAAATAAATTTACAAATTGAGAATGAGGGGGCGAAAATCCGAAAAGCTTAGCTTGTGTTGGGCACGCCTTTACAAGAAAATTACAATGAGAAATCGTATTTATATACATGAATATACATTTTTCTTTTACATTTACCGGAAAATAAAGCTAGAAGAAATCATTAATATAGAAAGGAAAAGAGAGAAAAAAGAAGAAAGATAGGCATGTCAGTAAGATTCAATGAAAAGGTAACATAGTAATTATGATGTAGTATCGAAATTTACTTGTGCATGGGTGCAAAGAATTATAAAAAAAATTCAAACATTGTATGTAGTACACAGTAGAATCACGTTGAAAAAAAAAAAAAAAAAAAACATTGACGCTTTACAAAGCAAAGTGATGTATATTGAATGAATACAGGTTATACTTGGACGAGCAATAAAGAATGTTTGTACTAACAGCTGAAATAATAGAATGGAAGGAGATCCAGCCACATGTATGCACAAGCGCCTAGAGCACTCTACAGAGTGGATTTGGCGCGATATAAATTACATTATTATTATTATTATTATTATTATTATAGCAGCCGGCAAAAGACATTATGTTTATTTGAAAAGTACCTTAAAATTCACAGGGTCCACGAATGCTCAGCGAAAACTGTAAACTTTAATGGAAGATGCGCTCGAATAATCAATGTTCAGTGGGATATTACATTTGAGAATCAGGGCCCTAATATGGTATTTAAACGAAGCGTACACATAAGAAATATTTGAATTTTAGATTTAGACTTGGTAAGGTTGACTTTATTTACAGTGATGAAATTAACTATAGGGTAGATGTAGGGAATACCGGACAGTAGGGAATATCGGACGGTCACCACATGTCCAGCCCTAGCTGCCAACATAAGATCAACTGAGTTGAAATACCGGCATCTATTGGTCAGGTGGTCTGTCTGGGAAGGTTAAATGCTGTATTCGACAACAACAAGTGAGAAATCTCCGAGAAAACTACCACAATCTGTCAAGGTAGGAAAATTTGCAGCCTGAAAAATGGCCTGATGTAAAAATTGACATTTTAGAGAAAGTGATGGTATAAAAATAGAATTGGGGCATGACCTCTATTTCATGCATTATGGACATGTGTGGAGGGTGGGCCAAACGTGTATGGAGTGTTTGCACTGTACAAAGCCTGTGTATTGGGGTGGCAGTGTGTTGAAAAGTGCTAGTCAGTCATTTTTTTTGTGTAGGGAATACCGGACACCACATGGACGGTTGTTTGTTTTACTTCCGGGTTGAGTTGCTAAGCATGTAGATCAAATAGTAAGTTGCATATATAATGTATTATATTTATTTATTAAATTGTTTGACAATTTTGAAATGTCTATTTGTCTTTATTATTATTGTGATATGTCATGATCTACATGAGATATAAAGTTATTCTGAGTGTTTTGAAATTTTGTAGTAAAATGCATAGAATCTTCTAAAAATGAATAATGTTATAAAAAATCAATACAAACATGTTAAGTTGATGGTTTACATTCAAATCAGTGCTTCCAGACAGATCTTTATACCAAAAAAAAAAAGGGTAAAAACATACTGTCCGGTATTTCCTACACTGTAGGGAATGCCGGACAATTTACGATGACGTCATTATTTGCATATAACTGCCTCAACAAATATCTAATTACCTCAATTTTTTTAGAAAATAAAGTTGAATGATGTAGCTAAGCAATGAGAATCTTTTTCTTTTGTGATTTTATTGCTTTCATGTGCTAATTAAGCAAATGAGCTTAAGTGGCCGGTATTCCCTACATCTACCCTACTACAGAATATACAGAAACCATATCTTCAGTATACTACATCTTTTAATATAGGATTTCCCACTCAGTTTCGGAAGTTCGTCACTCCATTCGATAATCAGTTCATTCAAATTCCCAAAATATTTCTACTGCGTCAAAGTCATCATTCAAATTCCAACTTAGTTCCTTCGCTTTGGTATTAAAAGCCTTCAAATCAAAATCCCCCTCAAAAGCAATCAAATTAGTAAATCGGATGGAATGCGTGCGATCCTGCAATCAAATCCGCGCTGAGGCAATCAACTTTGGCATTGGTTAAACCAAGTTGGTATACAATTTGGCAAATCGTTTTAAATTCTTGGTTACTTTTAGACTGAACATTTAAAATAGCGATTTTTTTTTTCTGAAGCTTTATATCTATTCCATAAGAATAATAATAATAATAATAAAAATAAATAATAATGAAAAAATATAACGTTTTTTCTTTATTGAGATTTAGATCATTTTAAACATTTATTTACTGTTGAGGGTTATGATGAAACAACTATTCTCTTTTTTTTTTTAAAGTTCTGGTTAATTACTTTAGAATAAAATATCAAAGATCATTATGGCACCCCTAAATTTAAGGTCAATCTGGCGTCTTTTAGCTTCAGGTCGATTTGGCGGCCCTGTATCTATCATCGAATTAACGCCAATATGTCGCCCCAAAAGTTTCAGATCACTTTGGCGCCCCTGCGGGTTTTAGATCAATTTGGCGCCCGTCATTCAAGATCAAAGTAGCGCCCAACTTAATTTAAGATCCTATATGTTTTAGGGCAATTTGGAGCCCCCAAAGTTAAAGATAACTATGGCGCCCCTAAATTCAAAATCAATTTTGCGCCACCTAAATTTAAGATCGAAGTGGCTCCCCCTTATAGTTTAAGATCAGTATGGCGCCCCTAATTTTAAGGTTTATTTGGCGCCCCTTAGCTTTTAAAGTATGATTTCTGGCCCCCCTAAATTTAAGATAGAATTGGCGACCATTATGACGCCCTTTTTTACCTTTGTTTCCCTTCCCTTTCCCGCTCTCTTTTTTTTCTTCAAAGATTTCTACCCCCTGTCCGCCTACCCCCCCCCCCCCGAATGCGCGCATGAATTAATTTTGTTATATGTAAGAGTTTTGTGTGTTGACTATGTAATTATGCACTTGAAGTTAAATTGTTACCTGAGTAAAAAGAGAAAATGTAGGGGAAAATAATTTCATGAACTAATTAATAGCTGGAAAAATTGTATATATAACTTAAGCACATGCCGTAATATAAGGTGCATACTCATTTACGGTTGCTTGCTAATAGCAATTTGCAAACATTTGATGAAAAAAAAAATTATATGATTAAGAACAAAAACATTTCCTGCAGCTATAAATTTAAGTCCTAATTTGAATGCTAATACTTGTAAGTTGAAAACTCGGAGATGAATTTAAATGCCGCTTATTGGCGGTATTGCGCAATCATAACAGCGTCTCTGCTAAATTGAATTACTGTTTTACGTATACAGTGCACTTAGTCGGAATTTGAACAAATGAAACATGTAATTGATTTGCGAAAGGGAATATGATCTCCGAAAATCGACTGAAAGCTAAATCGTCCTAACTTGAATGAACCACTTATCAAATGGAGTGACGAGCTTCTGAAACTGACTGGGAAATCCTATATTATTAGATCAAAGAAGGCCTATCTTCTCTTATTTAGTTGCAATATATGTAGATACTAAACAAATACACTTACTAAAAGCTCTTTTGTCAAAAAATAAATTTTGATCCACATATGTGATTGTTACACATGTAAATAATGAAAAAATATTTTGAAATGAGATATTTCGTTGATAATTATTATTACAATCAGCGTTATTATTACCACGGTCATCATCGACTTTGATAATGAGATAGTTGAAATAATTACGCAAAATTAGCACACACATAAACACACACACACACACACACACACACACAAACGCTTTTGATTATTATTTTTTTTATATGTATCATAGAGCAGACATTATCCAAATTATCTGTACACCTAAAATATTAAATTATTTCATTAAAACCTGTTTTGTTTCAATCCCAACAATTTGAACATTAACCCGATGTATTTTTGTATTTTTCTAATTCATGCGTGCTGGCCCCCACCGAAAAATGTCTCTCTTATTTCAAACGATGTTAATGCATGAAGATTGATATTGTTATGAAGGAATTCTATGTTGTAAACATGCCCATGCAGGAAGACAGAAGTACATATTAACATTCTGGTTTGTAAAATAATTGTAAAAATGAATTAAAGAAAGTTATAATATCTTAAAATGACATTGCCATTTCATTTTCAAATTCAAAGCATTTAAACGAGTACATGGTGTTGGTATAAACCGCTTAATTACTGTTTTAAAAAAATGATAAAAAATATAAATAAATGTATGTCATTTCGCTTCATTAACGTGTAATTGAGTTTTGTAAATATTACTTGTATAATATATATATTTTTTCATGAATATGATGTTGGGTTGGCGGAGAAATTGTTAATTGGCTTCGATATATATATTTTTTTAATGCAATAGCTTTTTAAACTGTCCAAATATGAAATAATTGAAGTATATCTCGTTATTTAGTACTGGGTTAACTGTTCATGAACCCAATGAGTTTGAATTGAGTTGTTTCTGGACCAATAAACATAATACCAGTTAGCATTAATATTGGATGCTGTGGCTGATATAAATAAAGCTTTAACCTATTGTATCTATTTGATTTTTTTTATCATTTGTAAATAGCTTATGTTTCTAAATGTCGTGTTGGGTCTGCTGTATCTATTGTTTGTTAAATGATGTGAATTATCTACATACATTATATTTATTGAAATAAGAAATGGATTATAAGGAAATATGAGAGGAGGAGGGTGGCACAGAGAGAGAGAGAGAGAGAGGGAGGAAGAGAGAGATAGAGGAGGGAGAGAGAGAAAGGGAGAGATAGAGAGAGAGAGAGAGAATAGAGAAAGAGAGAAAGAGAGAGAAAAGGAGAGACGTAGAGAAGAGGAAGAGAAGAAGAAGATGAAGAAAATACATTGAAATGATATGACAGGATATTTTTATAATGAAGGAAACACATACTTAAATGTAATACTTGTCATGTAAAAACAGCGAAATGCGAAATAAATAATAGCAGATAAGATGAAAGAAGGTTAAAGGGAAACAGTAACTTTCAAAAACAAGAGCAATTAGATCAAGATGAATAAAATTATATTGCTCTAATAGTAAAAACAAACTACTGAAAATTTCAGATCAAATGGAAGTCATTTACTACCACAAAACAGTGTAACAGCCAAACGCGAGTGAATTTTCAACCCCTTTGCAGCAAACCCTCCAGCCCGCTAGGGTCGGGGGGAACACGACAGGAAGTGGGGTGTCTTGAAAAGCACATGGTAATTTGTTTTCCACCACGAGATGGTTTACTAAATTTGAGTATGAAATCATTGATATCTCGAAAGTAAAGCAAGCAATTAACTTGTAATTTTGAAGAGATACCAGACTGACCTATAAGTTTATAATTATGTTGACAAAATGAGCTAAATCAAGAAATTGTGATTTGAATATCATTCAATGTTACTGCATCCCTTTAATACTTATACATAATCTAGAAAAGAAAGAAGAAGAATAGCATATATTGAAAAGAAAGACATATTTAACAAATGAAAGAATATGTTAAATACGGTGGAAACAAAGAAATACCTAAGAAGAAATATCACAAAAGCCACATTTATTACAAAATTAATTGTCTAAATTCAATTATCGTAAACCTAAACAGCACATTTGCCTCCAGTGGTCCTATTGAAGGTAAATTGAGCTAAGGGATGAATATATTAACGGTCAGAACAACATCAATATGAAATATATGAAGGTAAATTGTGGTCAGGGGATGAAGATGATAACGGTCAGAACAACATCAGTATGAAATATAAATGGTGGTCAGGGGATGAAGATGTTAACGGTCAGAATAATATGAACATACATTTGTTACAGCGCCATCATTGGTCATTGCATTCCCATTATCGTCCACCAAACTGTGTGATTTTGATAAGAGTTAAACTACTTATCGTTGTGAAGTTCTAAATGGAAGAAGAAATATATATTTCCCCCTTTTTCCAGCAATTGAACACATGTAATTATTTATAATTTCCGAATGTACCTCTAAAAATAAAAAAAATTCAATGTATAATATGACAGAACAATAATGTGATCGATGTTACTAGCACTGGGACAATAATCGATTACAATTATTAAAATTGAACAAATTTATTCATTTGTTAATAAAAAAAAAAATTGTTATTGATTTATTGAATAGTTTGTTCGACTTCATTCTACAAAAATGGATGAACCCTCTACAAACAAGGCCAATGGCAAACATTTGCTAGCTCGATTGTTATAATAATATTATTATATTTCCTCCTATCTATAGTAAATGTAGTTCACTCGTCTGCAATCATTTGCTCAGGGGTCCTTTTATTCAATTGAAAGTTAAACTTTTCTCTCTTACATTTTCTTTCAAGTCTCCTTTTAAACCCCTCTATACCGAATAAGTAAAAAAAAAATTTTTACACCTAGAAAAATGTCAATAAAAATAAAACCAATTTATCAACTCCAAATTATTTTATATATTCTGAAAGAGTAACTCCTCCCGCATCATCTGATACCATTTTTGTGTGGTATGTTTTTACGCTTGGATGAACACGATGCATTGTTTGCGAACATGTAAATTTCGAATTGTGCCAGAATGGGAGTAAAATCAAAACAACAAAAAGCTAGAAAAAAAGCAACTTCATCCTGATTAAAATAGCATAACTTTTAAACGAAGATGTTTTCCGTTTAATAACTTGGTAGGGGTGTTGTTACACATTGAGAATGAGTGATGCGAGCGAAGACGGACGTGTAGTTTAGCTCTCTCCGGCCACCACCTTACTTTTTTAATTTACACGAATTTACTGCAACGATTACTGGATTTATTCGACCTTTTTAGTTAGCATACCTTTGTTTCACCAGCTATTCTTATTTATCTTCGACATTTCAAGTTAATTTGCCGGGAAATCTTCGTTTTCTTTTGTGCAACCTTTACTTCATCTACATCTCCATCATGAATACACGCACCTCTAACAAAAGCCGTGACTCATCGGATGCCCAAGCCGAGGCTCCCGTGCAGCCTACGCTTGCTGATCTCCAGCGACAAATCTCGGAGTTTTCCAATTTGATGTGTGGTAAGCTTGATCTCCTGACAAAGGACGTTTCTGACATTAAGAGGAAAGTTGGGGATCTTGAAACAGGAGTATCTTTCAACTCCGACAAAATTTCCGATATAGAACACACTAAACTTCCCCAAATTCAACACGAAATACAGGGAAAGCTCGATGAACTTGAGGATAAAATAACTCTAATGGAAATCCAGTCAAGAAAAAACAATCTGCTATTCTATGGCTTGGGGGAAAACCCTAATGAGGCAACGGGAACCATTCTAGCGAAAGCATTCATCGATCTGGGGATTAAAGAGGAGGAAACCCATAAAATTCAACTTTCTAACTGTCATCGTCTACCTAGACGTATGATTGATGGAAATCGCCGAGGACCGAATCCTATTCTGGCGAAGTTTTCAACGATAACGGACCGTGATCGTGTCCTCTCCGCCTTTGAAAAAATTCGACGACAGCCCACCACGTCTGATGGCACTCCACCTCCACCTCATCCTACATTCACCGTCAGGACGGAGCCCCCCCCCCCCCGAAGATGAAGGCCCAGAGGGATATTCTGGCAAAATCTGCCTTCAAGCTTAGAAAAGAAAAAGGTCTTTCCACCCGAATTATTGTGAGGGGTGGTAAAGTCATCCTCCAGACAAAAGAAAAGGGAACCTCTACATGGAACACTTTCACTAACTGATTACTCTTGGACCTCGACATGGAACGCTTTCACTGATTGATTACTTTTAAACCTCACCATGGAACACTTTCACCCGCCGACTAGTTAATTTATTATTAAAAAGCACTCATTATTTTGCAAATTGATCATTACTTTTATATTCAGTATAATTTTACGTTCAGTAACAGTTGTTGTTTTATTGATTAAGGCGGTGGCTGTATTGATATAACCTACAGCCAAACATTGATGGTAATTGTGCTAGTTCTTTTATGTTTTTTTTTGTTGATATGTGTATTGTTAATGTATTTTTGTTTATTTGCTTCCTTAATTATTGGCTATGTTTCTTTACTTGTGTCTTTTGGGGCCTGTCAAGTTGTCTTAACTTTAATTGTGTAATCAACCGACATTTCTATGACCTCTCAAGAGAGTTCATTATTCAATGAGTGTCTCTATAAACAACGTTAGGGAACACAATATTCCCCAATTGTTATTAAATACATGATGGAGAATGTGGATCAGTACCACTAAACTGTATGTATTATCAGAAAGAGAATTTTTTTGATAAATTCCAATGAACCAGGTTCAGATTTAACTATGCCTTCATTCAATATCCGTAGTATGAAGAAGAATTTTGAATACATCTTATTTAATTTGTGGGAAAGTTAACTCCAACTCATCGATAATAGTAATATCTTGAAACCTGGTTGGATGAAATCCCATTGGGCATGTATTCTCTCCGGTATCATATGTGTACATAGTGTATCAACTAGAAAAGGTGGTGGGGTAGCACTCAGTGGCCTGAAATTCGAATTTGAAATTAAGCAAGAGTTGAATGTTAGAATGATTTATTGAAACGGTATTCATGTGAAGCTAAAGATTGCTGGTAAAAGAGTATTATAATTTGGTAATTGTATAGGACCAGCCGTTGCAGAGTGTAATATAGCCTTTTGTACAGAATGAGAAATCCTTCGAACCCTACCAATAATTTAATGCCAAAAAACAAGTTGGTTATATTTATGTGGCTCGATTTCAATATTTAATCTTGTTTGCAATATGATGTTAATGGATCTGTAAATGAATTTATTGATACTTAGCGTTCATTTTCCTTAATGGCCTCTCATCACCTAACCCGATAGAAGTAAACCGAGCTTCGTCAACATTAATTGATAACATATTTTCAAATGTCCAGCCCTTCCTGAAAGTGGCGTAATTATCTCTGACTATCTGAACATTCTCCATTGTCTCCTCAAAGCACCGCTTACAGTAGAATGCTGTGTTAATTTAGGTCACGATAGATTACAACGAAACTAAACTCCCGCATAATATTAATAACAAAAGAGAATTTAGAGATTGTGGACTGGAGTGAGGTTTAAGGAAAAAAATCGTGTAACATGCATTCAAAACATTTATGGGTATACTGGGCATCTGTTTAATACACATACCCTTTGCAAAAAATGACACGTCCAAGTCAAACGGATCCAGAGCCCTGGATGACACATGGGTTCATAATCCATTGTTAAAATCTATTACAAAACAAATTGTTTTTCTAAAGACTATGTCAATCAAAGAAAACAAAGCTCGATAGGAAAATACACTAAACTCGTAACCAGTTAACACATATACTTCACATTTACGTACAGCGAGACATATTATTTAAGACGCAATTCCAGACAAAACATTTACGATATAAGGGGAACTTGGGAAATAATCAGAAATCTCTACTCGGCTGAAGAAGAGTAATAATAAGTAAAACTGACATTCGAAAAATTTTTCGAAAATAGAAAAATATGTGACATGTTAATACATATTTTAACCAACATCGGTCCAAATCTATCACGGCCTAACCTAATGTCATCTAAATCTGCTTCACGATAGTTTGCGAAATCCAAATGGGGACTCCTTGTTCCTTCTTGTCCAACTATACTAATCGAAATTATTCAAAATATAGTTTAACAACTTGAGAATAAGAAAAAACACAGCCCAGGATATGACGACATCAGAAATGACTGTAGAAATTAATATCACGCGAAATTATACAAGCCTTTCGCGTTTCATTATTTTTACATGTTGTGATTGCAGTAGGATCTGTCCCAAGCATGATATCGAAATACAAGTTATTCCTACCATTTTAGAAAAGTATATATTGCAATGAGTACTATCCTAACCCCGACCTATATCATCGGTATTAACTGACATTTCCATAAATTCTGGAAAGTACATTATTATAACACGCGGCACCATGCGGGAGAGAGAGCGTATTAAACATCTGCGCATGGTGGGGTAGTCGATGGCGGAAGATTATTTCTGCAAACTCAGTTTTGGATTTCGTGAAAAACATACCACATCTCACGCTATATTACATTTCATTAATAAGGTAGCAAATGCACTTGATAATCGTTTGCACACAATTGGTATTTTTCTTGATTACTCGAAGGCGTTCGACACTATTGATCATAACATATTGCAAAAAATTGTCGTATTGTGGTATAAGGGGAGTGGCTTTGGAGTGGTTCAAAAGTTATCTAACCGGTAGGCATCAATTTGTATCATTGAATGGTTATAAATCAAGCTTGAAACGTGTAACATGTGGGGTCCCACAGGGCTCCTTACTAGGCCCACTTCTTTTTATTTTATACATTAATGATTTTCAAAACTCCTCTAAAGTTATGTCGTTCATATTGTTTGCAGATGATTCCAGCATGTTTTATTCTCATAAAAACCCAACCTCCCTCTTACAGATTGTTAATAATGAATTAACGTATATCACTGAATGGATACATGCAAACAAGCTATCATTAAACCTACTGAAGACTAATTATATGGTTTTTAGCAATTCCATTACGGATTTACCAGGACTACTGTCATTTAATAATGTGAATATTGAAAGAGTAAAAACAACGAAATTCCTTGGACTCCACATTGATGAAAAACTTAATTGGAAGACGCATATAAATCAAGTATGTAAGACTGTTTCTCGGAATGTAGGAGTAATGTATAAACTAAAGTTCTTTTTTCCATCTAATGTACTTCGCATGTTGTACTCGACGTTAGTGTTACCCTATTTAAACTATGGTGTTTTGGCCTGGGGCAATGCTGCCAAATTACAAATCAACAGAATATTATTGCTTAAAAAAAGAGCAATAAGAACTGTTTCCAATGCCGAAATGCGCTCACACACTAATGAACTCTTTTTCGAACACAAAGTCATGAAGATTGCAG
>CALNVZ010002322.1:19151-38499 GCA_940671915.1 Paracentrotus lividus | reverse complement strand
CTAAATCACTTGTTATTATATATCTTTGTGGGTCTCATGTTATTAAAATAACATGTTTTGAGCAAATTAGTCCATCGATTATTTTTTTAATGATGTTAACTGGAAATTTCAATGACCTTATTATACTTACTGGATGTAAGTGTCTGTAACTCGACTACTGTTCGCAGGGTTTTATAACGGTAATGTTGGCTCTGGGTCACTCGCTTCAGGGTGTGGCATTTATTTGGCGTTTGATTAACATTGTTAATTACTTTCCAGCAGTGCTGTCACTTTTGTAAGACTGACAGGAACTCAAGTCCTTTCTTTATCTTCTTTTTTTTTACTTTGCATTATATTCATGAGTTATGTGCATTGAAACATGATGTTACTATTGCAAATAGGGCATCAATAAAAAGAAGAATAAATGATCTTTTTAATGCTATGAAAATTGATAATGCTTGAAAACCCACATTAAAATGTATCAAGCTTCAAAGTAGTGTTACAGAAATTGAAACTGAAAATTATCTTTCGCCTTGCCATGTATTCAGGGGGTGTTCAGGGTTCCTGTGGACCCAAGCATGACATCACCATGACAAATAAGGTATCAATCAAAAGAGGAATAAATTAACTTGACAATGGTATAGAATTCAATAAAAATCAGAAAATATCAGCAAAGTTATCAGGACCTAAAGTCAAGATGCGGAACTTCAATGTGATCAATAAGAGTGCATTTTACAACATTTGACTTTTTACTTTTCTCCATATTTTGATATTATGTGCATTGAAGCATGGCAAAATCATTACAAATAGGATATCAATAAAAAGGGGAATAAATTATCTTTGCAATGGTATGAATATCAGGAATAACTAAAGCGTACCTGAAAAGTTATCATGGCCCAAAGTCCACTTGCGAAACTTTTTGGGAGGGGTTTAGATTTTTTCTAGCTATAGTTATTTGAGGATTGCAGAATCTGGACACACCCTTACCATTTTACATTCACAAATATTGTTTATCCATTATTAAATTTACAGGGTTGACAGTGGCTTCATGTTACCTGGCGATTCCATAATTGTCCATTGATGTTTGATGTGAAGGGTGTCATCATTAAGGTAAGGAAAAGGAAACAGTTTCTCCATTATATAGTAAACCTAGTTATTGTTATTTCATTATGGATAAAACAACAAACATTATGCAATGGTATAATGCAAAGTAATTTGTGTTTGTTTCTTTACATAATTTCTTGACGATTGAAAAGGTTTGTAAGTGCACATCTCAACAAGTTTATGAAGGATGATTAGAGACCAGTGGATGACAGTGGTTGCTATTTACTTCAAACTTCTAATGTTTCGTCTTTCTTTCTTATTTCATTGTACAAGGACCTGGTGTTGCCACCCCTATCCCCTAGTATTTCTGAAGGAATTTATCTCTAAAGAATGTCAACATTCACATCCTGGTTATTATCTGGTTGAGATGCAATATCGAGCTTTATTCCGCTTTGCAACCTTTTGCTTCCTTAGCATATCATTGTGAAATAACCCACGATAATGGTAAGGAAAAACAAATTTTTGTTGTCTGTTTCAAGTCTAGGTGCCCGTTTTGGAAGAGGTTACTAGAAAGTTTTTATTTTTATGTTTTTGTTTTTGTTTATGCATTCTAGTGGGCGTTTGAAGGAAAACATTCACACTTACTATCAATGTTACCAATGGCGTACCAAATATTATATTTTAGTTAAAGGGGGAACTTCCACATGATCCTCTTACTTGTGTAAATAATAATTTAAAAAAAAGTAATTTTAAAAAAAGACAAATCTCCGTCAAATTTGCACACTAAAAGGTGTCATAGCCGAGTAAACCCAGCGAAGATCCGTGGCAATAAATATGATTGTTGGGCTTCAAACTTATCAAAAATGAAAAAATACACATGTTATGCAGCAAAAGGATGAGTTTTGAATTCATCAGGTTTCTATCTTATATTTTGGTGAATGATATTCTAACCAGCAAAATTAATTTTGATATAAGTAATACATTTCCTTTGTTTTACTTACGCTAACCAGATTTATTGAGGAATTATATCAAGTCGAATACTCAATTAATGCTTCGTATTTAAAAGGTTCTTTGCCGCAATGATTTGTGATACATGGCCGTCTCACGTAGCTCATAGTTTGGTTTGAAGGTATAAGTTAAAAATTATTTATGTGAGAAGACAATACATAGTGCACATATCCCCCTCCCACCAAATAGACTGTGTAATGTCGTACATGTATGTTTCAATTAAGATACGTTGTGAAAGATAAGCAAAGAAAATGGTATTTCATCAGGATGAACGATGGAATCCCATTTTCTTTGCTCATTTGCTTCATATATATGTTTTTGGGTCAGTTTCACTTCCGTTGATAATTAGATCATTCGTCTTACAGTTTTGAAGTTCCACTCGGTATATTATGTCATTATATTGATCTTCTTGAAATTTCTTTGTCATTTTTACAAACATCAAAGTGCTATTTATAAACCATGCCAAAAATGTTTCTCAAAAAATGTTTCCTGAATATAGAAGACAGTCATTTATTGTAAAGATATTCATTTTGGCATATCAACACAGCAGAACTAATTTTTTAGTTTGATTAAAAGTCAAGAATAATGATTACCTATTTTTAAAAAAGTACAAAAAAAAATATTTTATTGGCAGCCTAGTTAACATCAATTCAGTCATATGTCATGGTGGATTATGTGTGGAAAATGGGGGGGGGGGGGCGGGGGGGCAGCAGCCCTAAACATTAAAATAAGGGGTGCATAGCCGAAGTGTGCCTGTTTTAACATATTTTTTTTTTTTTTTTTTTTTTACAGTCAACTGTGGAGTTCCAAAAAAAGAGGACTGACCATGAACATAAATTTCAAAGGATATCGTATTCCATTGTGTGTTTTATTTTAAAGTACAATTAGTGTTAATTGTTAGAATTGGTGATATTATAAATACCATTTGCAACAATTTTTTTAATGTATGGGTCATAGGAGTGTTATGGTTGTATGGGTTGCAGCAGTAAATAGTTTTTACGAGAAAAGATAAGTATCCAGAAATAAAACTTTTCTGTATGACAAGGATTTGCTTGCTCTTTAAGGGAATCCAACCCAAGGAGAGAATCAACTCACAGGAAAGAGGAAAATGAGAGGAGCAATCTAAAAAAAGTTTCATCAAAATCGTTATAAAAAAATAAGAAGTTATGGAAAGTTTGAAAAAGTCTAGTTGTTCCTTCTATGGGGATCCTCAAATTGGCATCATCGGCTTCAAAATGGCCGATCTCATGGACAACTCTCCATTCATTTTGTACACAAATTTTCAGATTTTCCACATTTTCTTTCGAAAATATATCTTACCTCCTTCTGAGCTCAACATTGTTGTGGAAATATGTTTTCCCATGACAGTATTTTGAGCTCAGAAGTAAAGAAGACAAATTTGAAAGAAAATGGGGAAACTCTGAAAATTTGTGTACAAATGAATGGAGAGTTGTCCATAAAGATCGGCCATTTTGAAGCCATGATGCCAATTTGAGGATCCCATAGAAGGAACAACTAAACTTTCAAAACTTCCATAACTCTCTTATTTTATAACCGATTTTGATGAAACCTTTTTTAGATTGCTCCTCTCATTTTCCTCTTTCCTGTAAGGTTGATTCTCTTCTTGGGTTGGATTCCCCTTTAATTAAACTGGTAGTCATGATAAAATAAATAAGATCTTTGATATTATCTTTGAAACATGACTTCAAATAATTCATTTTTGAGCACATTTTGTAACACTTTCGATATTTGTGTGTCTAATTTACAATGGAATTACTGGAATAATAGTACATGTACTTCTTTTTGGTCTCTACAGGACGCAGGAATTTTGTATGGGTTTAAGCCCTTAGGTCTCCGAGCAAATGGTTAGATGGTTAGATGTTACGACTGGTAATGTGACAGCGACGCATAATATCACAACAGTCGCCCATAATTTACGTCTGGGCCCAAAATTTGACGTCACAATCCAAAATCTGTGGTTGGGATTCGAACCTTAGATATTTATCAGTTAGTAGGCCTATCTAGAGAAAATAACTAAAATAATTTGAATCGATTACATTATGGGAAAAGAAAATTAGGACGGAGATCGAATCCAAGTCACGTCTTTAGGATGATGATGACCAAAGGTTGGTCCCAGACGGAAATAATGCATTGATGTGACAATAGGCCCTAAGTGTCGCTGCGACATTACCGGTCGTAACATGGCATATACTGTTTAAAGGCATGTCGAACTTATCCCAGAAATTGAATTTTTTTTTTTAAAACAAGAACATGTATTATAAGAACTTTTCTATGAAAGCAATACTAAGTAGCTTGCTTTAAGTTCGATTTGTTCCAGGTTTCCATTGTTATTTTAGACACATTTCATGTGAATGTTAATTTGTATATTTTAAGCATACTGGACTGTAAGGGTGAAGAAGTGTAGTCTGTGTGTGTGTGTGTGTGTGTGTGTGTGTGTGTGTATGCGTGTTTATTTGCATTCTAGATCCCAGTGGGTTCAATATGGGTGCACACACATACCCATGACTTACTGAATGGAGTGGAGATTTGCACGAAAGGGTGCAATTTTCAACTCTATTGGTGCAGTTTTCCACCTTTACGGGTGCAATCTTGAACCCTATGGGTGCGTTTTTGCACCCTATGAGGTGCAGGATTGAACCCCTTGGGTGCGGAATTGAACCTTAGGGGTGCAATTTTGAACCCTACGGATGCGTCTGTGCACCCCATGAGGTGCAGGATTGAACCTTAGAGGTGCAATTTTGAACCCTATGGATGCGTCTTTACACCCCATGAGGTGCAGGATTGAACCCCTTGGGTGCGGAATTGAACCTTAGGGGTGCAATTTTGAACCCTATGGATGCGTCTTTGCACCCCATGAGGTGCAGGATTGAACCTTAGGGGTGCAATTTTGAACCTTAAGGGTGCAATCTTGGACCCCTTAGGTGCGTCTTTGCACCCCATGAGGTGCAGGATTGAACCCCTTGGGTGCGGGATTGAACCTTAGGGGTGCAATTTTGAACCCTAAGGATGCTTCCTTGCACCCCTTGAGGTGCAGGATTGCACCCCTCGGGTCCCGAATTGAACCTTAAGGGTGCAATCTTGAACCCCTTAGGTGCGTTTTTGCACCCCATGAGGTGCAGGATTGAACCCCTTGGGTGCGGGATTGAACCTTAGGGGTGCAATTTTGAACCCTAAGGACGCTTCCTTGCACTCCTTGAGGTGCAGGATTGCACCCCTCGGGTCCCGAATTGAACCTTAAGGGTGCAATCTTGAACCCCTTAGGTGCTTCTTTGCACCAATAGGTGCAGGATCGCACCCTAAATTCAGAAAATTCAAACCAAAAAGGTGCACAATTGCACCCCTAAAGGTGTAATATTGAGCCCTTGGGGTGCAACTCTGCACCCCACTATGGGGTGCAAACTTTGCACCCCTTCTATGGGGTGCACACTTGCACCCCTAGGGGTATAGGTATAGCGACAAAGCTGTGCACCCTTTAGGGTGCAGAGTTGAACCTCTATTTCTTAGTGTGTATATTACAATTAGAAATCATTCTTGCCGCTCTCTTTTGTAGTTTGGTTATCTTATCTGTATGTCTAAAAAACCTGTTACCCCAAATTTCACAACAATAATCCATTTGTGATTGTATGAGACATGTTTAAAGTAATTTCAACAAAATATTGTCTACGTACGGTTTAACCCTTCTAAGCATGGCAAGACCAGCAAAAATCTTTTGATCAGACCATGATAAATTCTCATCGATCATTATACCTAGACATTTGAAAACTCGACATTGTTCTACACATACATTCTCATATCTTAAGGTAATACTGACATTCTTAAAACGGTTCAATCTTTACTTCCGATAATCATTAATTTAGTCTTGTCAACATTCAAATAAAGTTTATTACATTTAATCCATTTACATATATCGGTAAAATCTCTTTGCAATTTCACTTGAACATCAGAAATAGTGGGTCCACTTACATACAGTGTCGTATCGTCCGCATACATTACAATTTTTCCATTTGTTTAAACATCAGACATATTATCATCAATATAAATTTTTAAAAAAGGAGCGGGCCTAGAATAGAACCCTGTGGTACTCCAACAGAAATATAACGATCTGTGGATTTAGAATCTTTTATAGTAACATATTGCTTTCTATCATTTAAATAAGAAGAAAACCATGTCAGTGATAAATTACTCAAACCAATATTCTTTAGCTTACTTAACAAAATATCTATATTAACCGTATCGAAAGCTCGTCTTAAACCAATAAAAATAGCCCCCTACGATGAGGCCATTATCAATACAATGTAACCAACTATCTGTTAAATACCCGAGGGCCGAGGCTGTAGAATGACCTGGCCTAAAACAGAACTGTGTCTTACTAAGGATGTTATGTTTAATTAAATAATCATACAATTGCTGATAAACAGTCCTTTCTATCAGTTTACTTATAGCAGGTAAGATCGATATTGGACGAAAATTACAAATATTATTAAGATCACCTTTTTTAAATAACGGAAAAACCTTGGCATACTTCCAATCATTGGGAAAGATACCCGTTGAAAAAGACAAGTTGATTAATTGAGTGATGGAAGGTACAATAAATGATTTAAAATAATCGTTAAAAGCATCGGCAATTGCACTATCTTTTCTAAATAAAATATCGTTGTCGTAGGGTACATGCAGGTAATATGGACCCCCTAAGCTCATTTGCCTAATTTGCATAAAATTACGAAATGACACACAGTCTGATCTTTGTTTATATGAATCAATAACTACTGCTCTAACTTTTATTGTGAAGAAAAACAATTATCACCAACCCCCCTGTCTGCAATATTCAAATGTTGACGTCATTACCAAAGTGCCCATATTACCTGCATGTGCAGGTAATATGGGCACATGTATTTAATGTATGTTTTAAAAACTACGATGACTCTACCATGTTTGGAATTTGCAAATTTGTACATATTATTTATTTTCTTTACTTTTTTATACATCACATAAGATAAGATGTTGGTGCCTGATTTTGTTTGTATGATTTACTTTTATTTATTATGGTTTTTGTTCTGGTTTGTTATGATTTTCTCTTCAGAAATCCTGATGAAGGCAAATAAGCCGAAAGCTTGATTAAAGATTCAAAGTCCAGCAACGTCCAAGCTTGTCCTAGACTTTTTATTTATAACACATATATCATCTGAACAAAACGTCGTCATGTCCAAAAAGTTGAGTCTTATCGCACTTGTATACGTCTTCTACCTCAACTTGTATCCTTCGGCTCTTGCCTTACGGATCCACGACGACGGCCAGGACGGCTGCTTTGAATCAACAACAATAACAACAATAACAAATTCCAGAGCAAGTACTTTAGTACCAACAATCATGGCCACCAACACCGAACAAAATACAACGCCTTGGGAACTCCGGAAATGCACGACGAAACTCGAACGATATCGTCTGCATGTCAGATACCTACATTTATACAGGGATTTAGACATTGTTCCAAAAGGTCTACTGATCCAAAAGTCATTCGCCTTTGTCAACGACGAATCAACCGACACCGAGTGGACATCGGCATTGTGGAACGCCTCGCGCCAACTCCGGAACATCACTATTCAAGCTTCAGAACATAGAACCGAAGAACTGCTGATGCATAGAGATGAGCTGAGAAAGAAGGTACACGAACAGAGCACAAACATGGATTACCACGCGACAATAAACGACATCAACCAAGACTGGATAGGGATTAAAAGAAAACTAATCCCGATGAAAGAAGGAAAACTGAAAAGGGACATTACGAACTGTAGAGAGATTAAGAAGCGTATATGTAATAATCCAGTGTTAAGTAACAACAACAGCACACCATTGAATGTGCCACAAAAAAGAAGACGATGCAGACGATTAAGGAAGAAACAATATAGGAAACGTAGAATACACTACCAAGATATAAATAACAACAATAACAGGACGAGTGTAACTTCAGAAAGAGTCCAAAACCAAAATAAAAAAGATATCAAAGTGTCTGTAATTAACCTATCCAATTATCCTCTGTCTGGGGCAGAAACAAGTCTTCTACAGAAAGGACTGAAATTCTGCCCCACGCCCAAGTAGACTCGCTAGAAATCAAAAGGAACCTTGGGGCATTTGAAAGACAAATGAAACTTAAGCTCCACTTTGCGGGAAAATCACAGACAAATGACAACCAATCACATAGCCAAAGCCAAATGGCAACTCAGGAAGACAAAAACACGCAACCGCCAATCATTAAACAAAGAAACACATGGACCCCAAAAGTACACGACCCATACCTACAAATATTCCTCGAAAACGTACAGAAAGACATAAGTACAAGTGTAGACACCTATAACAACACAACAAAACGTAAAGACAACCTATCAAAAGAAGAAAGACAGGCCCTGAAAAAATTAAAATCAAACACTGACATCATCATAAAACCGGCAGACAAAGGCTCATCAGTTGTCATAATGTCCAAATAGGACTATACATATCAGAAGGAATGAGACAGTTATCAGACGTTGGTACCTACAAAGAGCTCACACGGGACCCCACCCCTTCCCACCTTGAGAAAGTTCAAAAAGTTGTCCGAGAATTAGACATAGACACCGAGACACAGAAAGGTCTACTTCCCAAGACAGTCGTCTGTCCCAACCTATACTTTCTACCCAAAATCCATAAGCCCAATAATCCCGGTCGATTATTGTTTCCGGTTGTTCTTGCCCCACAGTCCAAATCTCCAAATATCTGGACTTCTATCTCCGCCCCCTCACTGAAAAACTTCCCTCCCACCTCAAAGACACAACACACTTCCTTAACCACATCCAAGCAATTAATAGAGACCGCTATCCCCTCTCCCCGAGAACCATCCTAGCGACAGCAGATGTGTCTTCTCTGTGTGAGGGACTAGGAAATACCTCTGGCCTGTCCACTAATTGGCCTAATAGAAGTTGAAAATGTTTCTTTGATTGTGAACAAAAGATGTGTTCATGCTAGAGTGAACAAGCCCTTGGACATGCTACATGTATATAGACTTTCACTGTACAAGCCATTGATATCTGTATGAGCTAGGTGTGGCAGTTGAGTTAACTCCCGTATGGAGGAGCTGACGTTTTTCCATGGAAACTAGTTAAATAATGTAAGTAAAAAATATGACATTTGATGGATTTTAGCTAGGATGTAAGAGGAATTACAATGCTAGATTAAATATATTACTTTGAACCATTATAAATTGAATAAGATGTGTATATAGAAAGGAAAGCAAATTGAAAAGTTGAAAGTGTACAATGTGCATTTTGAGTTAAATTCATTATTATCTTACTTATTATGCTGTTGCAATGTTAATAGTGGTATTTGGATTACTTTTCTGTAATTCTTGATGTTGTATTAACAGAGAAAATTTTGATCTTTAAAACATGAATGTACTTAAAATATTTGAGAAGGTGACCTTGTTATTTAAAGATACATGTCATACTGATGCTAAATGTGATTTTCTCTGAAGAAGAATATTTCTTTTTGCTTAAGGCTAGGAATTTTACTTACTTCGTTCATAATGAAGAATCATATTATCTGTGGTGAATTGTAAAAGTGATAAATTGCTTAAATTGAAGACTAATACTTTTCAAAGAGATATTTACATACATGTACAATGTTTGCGAAGTAAATTGTTCACAGAGGAGGATAGATGTACATTTTTAAGAGGATAAAATCTCCTTTTCTGTTATGAATAGTTCTTGTTAGTTTGCTAGGAACATTAATTAGTCCTTAATAATTTTAACTCTGTTGTCAAGGTAACTTGATTCATTCTATGATATTGTTATTTGATGCTAATTGTAATTCTCCTTTTGTTTGTTACAGAGTGGTCTCTTCTACCCTCTTTTGTTGATATGGAAATGACACAATAAAGTGTTGGCCAATATACCCAGTAGAACTGTGAACCCGATTTGATTGTTCGACTCTTAGTCCATTCCCTCACAATTGGTAGTACGGATGGGGTGCAGGATCTTCACAGGTGACGAAGAACTATTGGCTTGGTCAACAATCAGAGAATAAAATAATCCTTCAACAACGGAAAGAAGTTCAGACAAGAGAGGGTAGGAAGATGACAACAATGGAGGAAATGCAGAAGGAGTTGGAGAAGCTGACTTTGAAAATGAAGAGCCGTGAAGTATATTTCCCTCCAAAGGAGAAAAAGATCCGGCCCTTTAACGGGAAAGACACTATGGATGTAATCTGTTTTGTTGAGGACATCAAGGCAGGCATCAAGCTTCGTAAACTCATAGGGGAGAGTGCCATCAACTATGTTCTGGCACATTTAGAGGGACCCGCGAGGCAGGAAGTTCAGCACCGCTCTGATTCTGAAAAGAAGGATGCTGGAGCAATACTGAACATACTACTGGATGCTTTTGGAGATAAGCGACCTGTTAGTCAACTTATGCGTGACTTGTATAATCGAATCCAAATGGAAGAGGAGTCGGTGGCTCAGTACGGGTATGCTCTACTTGCTCTCACCACACAAATAAGCAACCGGATGCCCCTGAATAGAAAGTATTCTCAAGAACAGTTCAGGGCAGGGCTGATTGACCCAGTGCTACGCAGAGAAGTGAAGCGCTTGACAAAGGAGAAGCCGGAACTGTCCTTCCTAAAAACACGAGACTGGGCCGTAGAGATGGATGATGAGGAGAAAGGTGGTTACTCTCGCAAGAAAAAATGTACTTCTAATCAAGCAGAGGCTAAGTTGGAGATTGGAAAGATGGTGGAGGGACTTGCTGAGGCAATTAAAGGCCAAACTTTGTTGCTAGATAAAGTTATGCACAACAGGGTGCCTTCAACTCCCGCTTAGACAGATTGGAACAGGACACGCAAGGAGAGGACGAAGGGACCAAAGCACCGTTGAATGCTATAGATGTCACCAAATGGGACACTACGCCAGACAGTGTAACCAAGCAGCAGTAACCAACAACAGGGAAACTAAGTACCACCCAGTGCCAGGAGCCAATCCCTGGGTGCTACTCCAGAGAGCTCGACAAGAAATAATCAACCAGAGTATCCAATCTCAACCTAAACTTATTGGAATCTGTCCTGTAAGCGACATATCAATGGGTGGAGTACATCTAACATGTAAAGTTGACTGTGGCTCGCAGGTGACAACCATTACCACGGATTGCTTCAGCGATGTTTTTCAAATCATCCCTGAAAGACTTTGAATTGGATTTCCCTCAGTGCTGCTAATGGAACAGAAATCCTTATTCAGGATATTTTGAGACGGACATAATCATTGCTGGCATAACTGTTCCAAAAGAGGTATTCTTGTGACAACTGCATCTAATGAACCTAAGTACCCTGTTCTACTAGGAATGAATGTTCTGGACGAAGTACCCGTGGAGACGATAGCAGCTATATCGGAAAGGACGCAGCGGATAGAGCTTGTGAGAACTTAGTCAACAAAAAGAATATTGTTGGTCTTGTTCGTGTTGCTGATAAAGTGAGAATCCCTGCCCGATCTGTGCAGGCGATAAGGTGACAGGACCAACTTGTGTAGCACAAACGCCAATGGTTGTGTGATCAGATTGAACAGACACCCGAGGTATCGTCTTAGTCCGACGTTGGCGCTCTTACCTCGTGGAAGGATGAGTGTGCAACTATTCAATATGACAGACGAAGATATCTTTCTCAAACCCAGAACCCCTATTGGATCTGTTCAAATGGCAGCTGTGGTTGATGACAACAGTGTCCTGTGCCAAAGGGTGTTGCAATTGCGAGGAACTTTCGGGGGCGAGAAAACTTCTGGAGACACCTGGTTTGTTGTGGACGGACTTAGTGCAGAGCAGAGACAACAGGCAGAAGCTCTTTTGTTACAACATAGTGATGTCTTTGCCTCATCTGAGGATGATCTTGGCCACACAAACACAGTCACTCACCGGATTAGAAACAGTAGATGATGAACCTGTGAAACTTCTTACAGACGTATTCCCCCTTCACAGCTGGAAGAAGTGAGAGAACATATCGCAAGCTACTGGATAAGAAAGTGATAAGGAAAGTACAAGTCCTTACGCATCTCCAATCGTATTAGTGCGCAAGTCAGATGGTTCACTTACGCCTGTGTGTAGCTATCGTAGACTCAACTCGAAGACAAGGAAAGATGCTTATCAATACCTAGGATAGATGAGTCAATAGATGCTTTGACGGCGGCCAAATGGTTTTCTACGCTTGACCTACTACAGGTTACCATCAAGTAGCCATGGAATGAGAAAGATCAACAAAGACAAGCTTTACAACACCCTTTGTTTATTTGAATACCCCGCACTGCCCTTTGGGTTGTGCAATGCGCCAGGAACATTTCAGCGATTGATGCAGATGTGTTTGGGATCAGTTCTTTCTGATCTGTCTGTGTTCCTAGACGATATCCTGGTGTATTCATCAGCTTTGAACAACAGCTTGAGAGACTTGATTTGTCCTATGTAGACTTCGCAGTCATGGTTTGAAGGTGAAACCTTCAAAATGTCAACTTTTCGTCCTGACAGTGAGTACTTGGTCATAAAGTTCTCCAGAGAAGGAGTGAAAACAAATCCAGACAAAATAGAAGTGGTAAGGAGTTGGCCGACACCAAAGAAACTGAAGGAGCTGCGATCATTTTTGGGATGCTGCTCGTTCTATCGACGATTTGTGAAAGGCTTCTCACAAATTGCTGGCCTTTGCATCAACTTGTTGCCACCCAAGTTGAGAGAGGAAGGAGAGAAAAACAACACCCTTTGTGTGGGAACCAGAACATCAAGCCTCTTTGATGAACTCAACGGAGAAGTTATGTCAACCCCGCGGTACTTGGCTATGCAGATTTCAAAACAACCATTCTGAGTTAGAGGCTGGACCTCAAGTCTACAGGGGATAGGAGCGGGTGTTGTTCCAGAGGCAAAGTTGGTAAACGTCGGGGTAATAGCTTACGCCAGTCGAACGCTTCGAGGTGCAGAGAAAGACTAGGAAAATTATTCAGTATGGAAGCTAGAGTTACTTGAAATGAATGGCAATCACAGAGAAGTTCAGAGAAATACCTTGTTGGAAGTCGATTCATAGTATTTACTGACAACAACCGCTGGCCCACCTGAAGACAGCCAAGCTTGGGGCTGTAGAACAACGTTGGGGATGACTTGTCTCACTTCAAATTTGATGTCAAATACAAACCTGGAGTCTCGAACAAGAGCAGATGATTATCTCGGCCGACCTCCTATGCATCACCGGAGCATTAGAGGCGCCTAATACTTCGGATGGACTCTGTATGGCCATAGGCGCTACCCGGTTGCCAGCATGACTCATAGAGCACGAAGTATCTTTCCAGTCTATCAAGAGAGGTGATACTGTAGCGAGACTGAAGGTATGCATTTTCCACCTACTCCTTTCTACATCATGTTTGGGAGGGATCCCATACTTCCTGTTGATTTCTTCTGGGAGAGGTGGGAGAGGAAGAGCTTCCACTGTAAATGACTGGTTGGCGAATCAACTAAGACGTTACAATGGGCTTACCAAAAAAAGGGGAGAGAATAGCATGAAGCTGCGTACCGTAAGAGACATTATGACACAGTCTGCTAAAGAAAAACACTTACAGTCGGCGCTAGAGTGTACCTGAGAAGCCATCCGCAAGAAGACATAAGATTGCTGATGAGTGGCAGTCGATAGTATACAAAGTGGTATCCGACCAGGAGAAAACCGCCGTGTATATCATTGAGAGAGCAGATGGAAGTGGCACCTCACGAACTTTAACCGGAGGGAACTAAGGAGTGCAGTAAGAGAAGCAGACGCGGTCACTCACAAAGGTAGACGAAGGAACTGTAAATATCCTCGAGAGCAGACGGACACTTCATCTGAAGTCGAGCTCCTCCATTGAAATGGTGAGGGGCCGTCCAAGAACATTTCCAATCGAACAGCCTGATGTTATGCCAGACTTGACGCCTATACTAGAAACCAGTGATGACGATGAACCACCCGAAACCAGTGATGACGACGAACCACGCGAAACCAGTGATGACGACCAACCACCCAAAACCAGTGATGACGACGAACCACCCGAAACCGAATCCCACGATGACGACGAGCCTTCTTCGCAGGATGAGTCTAGCGTAGAGGATGACCCTCCTTGCCCACCTCCTCGCCGAAGTATGAGGTCGACTAAAGGAAAACACCGCAATCCTCTTCATCAACCTCGGACTGCTGTTAAGACAGACTCAATACGTGTTACTGCCATAATTCCTGATGACCAGGACCAACACAGTAGACTTTTGATGGACAGACTTCAAAGTGGTATTGATCGCCACTTACAATGGGATGAAACTTTATATTGACTGATAATTTCGACAAAAAACATTTGAATATGAAGGAACGAATACTGTCTACTTTGAAAACAACTCGAGATAAATTATGTTTGAGGAAACATTTCCTGAGACTTGTAATGTGATTGAAGTGTACCATCTATGTTATCGGAAGAGACTGTGTATAACGATTATATGGAAGAAAAAGAAATTGTGAATTTTGGATACTGTCCAATCTATAATATCATTTTCCAAAGTTATATTATCGCTAATATGCTGAGCGTCAGTTATGCTATTTTCAACGTCTTGAAACAGAAAAACAAAAACAAAACGAAATACTGAGCTATTACGTGAAGCAAAAGCAATAGGATAAGAGTTTTTTGCAAAAAAATGATTTCCAAATTTCATATCTAATCTGAAAGACGGAGTTTCGTACTTAAAGTTTATTTTAGAACTTTTTTTAGACGAATTGAGCTAGGAAAATTGGCAACTCAGATAAAATATATTTGCAAATGTTGTTCCATGTGCCTGAACATATATATGTTTAGAGATAAGTAATCAAATGAATTTTGTAATCAGTTTGCAATCAAGGCTAAATAATGAGTGTCCTACTTATCTATGAATACTCGGGATTGCCGAAGAAAATTCATATCAAGAAATGCATTGTATTATGACTTATTGAATATATGATGGTATATATGTACTATATGAAAGTTTGAGGACAAACTATGATTTACGCAGGGAGACCTGTGAGGGACTAGAAATCACCTCTGGCCTGTCCACATATTGGCCCTAATAGAAATTGAGAAATGTTTTCCTTTGATGTGAACCAAAGATGTGTTCATGCTAGAGGTGAACGAAGCCCTTGGACCATGCTTACATGTAAATATAGGACTTTCGACTGTAAACAAGCATCTGATATCTGTATGAGCTAGGTGTGGAGTTGAGTTAACTCCCGTATGGAGGACTGAAGGTTTTTCCATGGAAAACAGTTAAATAATTGTAAGTACAAAATATGAAACATTTTGAATGGATTTTAGCTAGGATCGTAGAGGGATTACAAATGCTAGATTAAATATATACATTTGACCACCATTATTATTGAAAGTCTGAATAAGCACGTGGTATATTAGAAAGGAAAAGCAAATTGAAAAGTTGAAGTGTACAATGTTGCATTTTGAGTTAAATTCAATTATATTTACTTATTATGTCGTGCAAGTTAAATGTGTATTTGGATTAATTTTCTGTAATTCTTGAAGTGTATTAACAGAGAACATTTTGATCTTTTATAAAACATGAAATGTACTTAAAAATATTTAGAAGGTGACTTGTTATAAAAGATACATGTCATAAAGCTTGATGCTACAAATGTGATTTCTCTGAAGAAGAATATTTTCTTTATGCTTAAAGGCCTAGGAATTTTACTTACTCGTTTTCATAATGAAGAATCATATTATCTGTGGTGAATTGTAAACAGTGAATGAATATTGCTAAATTGAAGGACTAATACTTTTCCAAAGAGATATTATACATACATGTACAATGCTGTTGCGAAGTAATTGTTCACAGAGAGATCAGATTGTACATTTTTGAAGAGGATAAGATCTCCTTTTCTGTTATGAATAGTTCCTTGTTAGTTTGTTGCTAGGCAACATTAATTAGTCCCTTAAGATGATAATTTTTAACTCTCGTGTTGTCAAGTAACTTGATTCATTCTATGATATTGTTAATTGTATGCCTAATTGTAATTCTGCCTTTTGTTTTGTTACAGAGTGGTACTCTTCTACCCTCTTTTCTGTTCGATATGGAAATGAACAATAAGAATGGTTTGGGGGCGTTATACTTGGCCAATATACCAAGTAGAAACTGTGAACCGCATTTGATTTGTTCGCTCTTAGTCATTCCTCACACTGTTATACCAATATACCTCACAGAAGAAGGCATTGGAAGCATGTCAGGAAGCCCTCACACCAGGAGAAAAAAAAGAATCCCCCAACAGATCAACTAATACGATACTCGAACTCATCCTCAAACTCGAGATAACTTTCATTCACGAAAACAGCATAACCTTGCAGGTTGAAGGAACTGCAATGGGAACTCCAGTCGCCCCTACCTATGCCAACATCTTCATGGGCCGCATCGAGAAACAAATAATAAACACTACACAATCACACATCAAATATTTTCTTGTGTACCAAAAGTGAATTTCCGGTACAACTTACAAGGTTCCCAGAAGGAACTATGACGCTTAGACCTAAACAACGCTTATACTCCGCTGCATATTCGACGATCCTCTTTGCCTGAATGCTAGATTCACGTGACACTTGATCAACTGCACAAATACCGCTCCCGGTAGGTTGATATGAGACGTAGATTGTGTCTGTTAGTTTATCAGCGAGACATATTGAATATGTAAGGTCATCAAAATGGATAATGGAGATTTGTTCTCCTGATCTTGTGATGACACTGTAATCATGTTTAAGTGTCTCCAAAACAAAGTCCCCTGATGATAAAGCTGCTATCGGACTAAGTTCCACTTCTCGTCGAATGCCCTTCATCGAAACAGTGTTCATGATCTTACCATCAGCAGGGTTAATGATGTAGATATTAGACTGACCGCCTCCTATAGCGAGGATCATACCATCCTTGTCAACATCAACGAACACAGCATCGGAAGATGTATCATCTCTCGGTATTGTGATGTCTCTAACCACCTTCCATTGCCTGTCATAGAGAGTGATGCAACCAGTAAAGCTGTCACCCTTGCAGTCGCTTCTCTGTTTACCACATAATATTAAGTTGGTGTCTATCAGGGCACATGAAGTGACAAACGAGTTTCTATCTCTTATGATGACGCAATGTGCATGTCCATTGCTGATGTTTTTAACCCACAAGTCTCCATTGCCATATGACACACATATTTCATCATTGTTGATAAAACCACAAACCCAAGTAACAAAGCTGAGATCTAGTATGGGGATCGATTTGGCAAACTCCCATTTCCCAATGTATCCATCAATCCTCGCAATGTCTTCTCCGCCTACGTTACCCTCTACAAGCTTAACTCTCTGAACCTCGCTCTTTAGGTGGTCAAGAGTTTCCAATAAATCATGATAAACGTTGGCCTCTTCACTCTCTTTAAATGATGCAATCATTGGAGGAGCTTCATTCACAATCATTTTATCATCAGTTTTGATCCGCCTTAAGGAAGATTCTATGACATTCATGGTGCCGATTTTGTGCTGAGATCTAATTGTGACATCTTCTAGTTTATGTCCAACCTTCTTCACTATTGTCTTGTGATCTGTCAGAAGTTTTCCTCGCGCTTTTTCAATGATTTCTTGCTGCTTGTTTGTTTCCTCTTTGCGTGAAGCAATTCGTTTCTCCATCTTTGCACGAATGATCCGCATCTCCTCATCCGTCTCATCCTTAATCAAGTCAATGTCCTTTTGTTCTTTGTCCTTAATCATCTTTAGTTTGCTATCGTATGATAGATTAATATCGTCACTCACGGTCTCAAGGTGGTTAGTCATAACTGTTGAACACGGCTTTATTTCAGAGTTTAGTATCTTCAATCGCTTCGTCGTTTCAGTCACCTCCAGGAGAGTAGCTTCCAGCTCTTTCCCAATCTTCAAAATGACGTCTTCAATATCATCCAGCTCACATGGTTTGTTGCAATGATCTTTGATTGCACATTTTTGACAGATAGGAATGTTATGTTCCTTACAGTGAAATGAAATGGGTTCGTCGTGTTTGTCACATGACCATGCCCTGTCATGTCCCTTCCTAGGTCGTAGCTGATCATCACTGGTTGACGGAAACTTGCCAGCCATGATGACGTGTATAGACTGACGTGTTATATCTTAGTAACTGAATAAGGGATGATGAAAAGAAAAGATAATAAGACAAAGCTTGCTTGTTTGATAGGGCAATATGAAAACTTCGAGGGAAACATAGGGGATGAGGTCAACAGTTTGACAAAGAGAAAGAGTGTGTGACTTAAAGGTCTTCACCCCCCCCCCCTCCCCTCAAGCAGTTCATAGTCTTACGAATACGAATTGCTGTAATTCCACGGAGAGAAATTTGTTATAAAACATATATGTATAGTATCGGTAATATATTTTACATTCATTACAAGAGCCTATAATCATACAATTGTAGAAGTTATTATTAATTATAGATTTAAATAACTTTAAACTCACAGTATCATATAATTAAAAAGATATATGAATAAAAGTAATTTAAAAACTCACAAATACTTTGCCGAAACTTTGAATTTTGATGAAAAATTCTGTTCATCAGCTGCTGAAAACGTTTTTCGTTCTCTTTCTTCTCGCTTCTGTCTGACTCGTAATGAAAAGGGGCGTGCAGTCCGTGCTCTTAAAACAAAACGATAGCTACTAGCAGATATGATATCATACCACAAACATAAGGTGATTTTCTGTTCAAATAAAAATTAAATAATAAGTTAACGATTCATTGACTTTTACAACTCCTTTAAAAAAGTACTAAAGACGAATCTTGAGTTTTTACAATTTCAACACAAATAAAGAGAGATAGGCGTAATGAATGCAAACAATTATGGTAGTAGTATATCATAAATAGAGCATATTAAACCATAAAATATTGAAATAAATTTATCTAAGATAGGTTCAACCTTTCTGCAAGAGTAAATAGAATTTTGAAATTACATTACGCATAAATCTGATATGGTGAACAAAGGACTTTGTTATTGACATGAAATGTCATACAAACAAGAACATATTTCGTTTAAAATTTTTTCCAACCTTTAAAACATAAAAAATTATATCAAAGTCAACTTTCAAGTGTCTAACGATCAAGAATTTGCAAACAATAATTTGAAGATTATCCATACAGAAGCAGAGATAAAACGTCAACTAATACAATTTTGAAATTATAAATCTCTCCCTGGATAATTAAATATTTACGAAATTTAAAATTGAGATTGAGAAGGTTTATTAATGCCGCAGTACCAA
>CALNVZ010002322.1:0-17479 GCA_940671915.1 Paracentrotus lividus | reverse complement strand
GAGAGGAGAAGAAAATATAACAAAAGTTTGTAAATAATACCGTAACAAATTAAGTTCATCTATATATTATTAGTTCTAAACATATACCAAAATATATGCAAAATAATATATGACGAGGTGCGTAATGGTATTCTTTCATGCACCACGCATTTCACAGATTGAAATCTTGTGCATTTTGAGAACGGGTTTGCAACGCATTTTTTTGCAATTGTTTTCTTTTATTTACCAATTACGCAGTCATATGGATTATTTTGCAATAATGCACATATCAGTAGCACTAGTGATATTATTCATTGTTATGTCAGTACATAGAAATCGTATGAAAAGTAATAATAAACTCCATACATATCAGCGCGGATGATTAATTAAGAAGAATGTTATACACCACAATATAATACAATTATGCCAAAATGATATGCAGTACTAATACACTGTGTTACTAAATCTTCACCTTTAATGAGTGTAACGAATTATACGAACGTGATGGTACTTCTTAGATCAATATATCATCACTTGTAATCAACCAATAGTTAACAACATGTATAATTAGACGTTTAACAACGATCGAGGGTATTGGGGGCTTTGAAGTTTAAGAAGTATCGCAGATATTTACATTATTGGTCGACATTAATTCCATTTGGGTGGAGTGTTTTCAGTTTAGATATCCAAAAGGATTCCCTGTGAAGAATTGTGTCCCTTGATTTACTGTGAATTAGTTCTATTCCTGTGATGTTGACATTTTCTAGTGAGTGTGATGGGAGGTTGAAGTGTACAGTGTATGGTAGTATTTTGTGTTGTGTGGCGGAGTAGAAGTTTCTTATTTCAGATATTGTATTGGTGAAGCGGGTATAAAGCGTGGTTTCCGTCTTACCAACATATTACTTGCCACATTGAGTGCAAGTGATGAGGTATATTACCCAGTTGGATTTGTGATGTGTGAGGTTATTTGGTATTCCTGATTGGTGACTGTGCTTCTGAAGCTTGAGTTGTTGTTGATGTGTTTGTGAATGATGCATCTCTGTGACGGGCATTGGAAGAATCCATGCGCCTCGTTTGTTTCATGTTCGGGTTTGAAGGGTTGTGCAGCTTTAACGAGTAAGTCACGTAGGGTGCGCCCTCGTCGATATGATGTAATAGGGGATTTGGGGAAGACAGTTTTGGTGGAACTACCTTGTTGGAGGAGGGGGAAGTGTTTTTTCATGATTCCCGGTATCTTGGAAGTGGCGGGGGAGAAGGGTACCGTACAGTATACTGCGTCGCTGTGTTTGTTAGTGTGCGTTTTGCATTTTAGAAGTTCCTCTCTGGGAATTTCTTTAGCTCTTTCGATTTGTGTTCTGACTATATTCGGTTTGTATTGGCGCTCTTCAAAATTCTTCTGTAGCTGTGTCAGGTGATAGTCTTCACGATCGGGTTGTGAGCAGATTCTTCTGATTCTTAATGCCTGGCTGTATGGAATGCTTTTGAGTGAGTGGTTGGGATGGCAAGAGGATGGTAGGAGGTATGAGTGTGAGTCTGTTGGTTTTGTGTATAGTTCTGTTTCGATTTTGTTGTCGCACAATTTGAGTGAGGTGTCGAGGAAGTGTGTTTGGTCGTTTGATGATTCAAAGGTGAATTTGATAGTTGGATGCATAATGTTCATTTTCTCTTGGAGTTTGGATAGTGTTCTTGGTGAGCCTGCCCAAAGGAAGAAGATATCATCTATATATCTTTTCCATGAGATGGTGAGAGTGTAAATCGTGAATAATAAACGAAATTTTCGCGCTAACTAGTTAATAGGGACAGGCTGTTTGCAGGCGCGGATCCAGGATTTTCCAGAGGGAGGGGCAACTTTGAAAAAAAAATCTTGCGAGGAGAGCGAGCAAACGAGCACGAAGCGCGAATTTAAACATTCAACGATATATAGGCCTATACTGACCTAAAACGAGGAATTTAAACAACTTCATTTTTACTCCTATGAAAATAAAATAATATAGGTTTTCCCGGCCAATTTCATTGTTTTGTCAATCAATTGCATATTAGAGGCATTCATTTTCGGAAAAAAACGCTGATGCATCGAAATGTTGCCAGTCAAAATCGTATTCAATCATAAAAATTAACGAATGTTTTAATCGATTTCGTATTTGCGCATTCTACTTCACATAATAAGCATACACATTCGGCAATAACTATTCAAATTCGTCTTCATCCTGTCCACATTTCATTCTGTATACTCAAATTCACACTAATTTGAATGCAAAAATAATGAAATTAAATGCCTATATCCGAATCTGAATTTTGCATCCATTACTTTGTGTGCCTAAAAACGAATTTGAGAGCATGAACCCGAATTTTTTTGACTAAAGTCAGTCCGTCGCATCAAACACACGAATTTGAATACACAATAAATGAAAACGGATGATAAATGTATGAAATTGGCCGGGAAAACCTATAATATATACTAGTAAAAAAAAAAAAAAATCGGAATATTTTAAATAAAACTTTAGTGGTTTGAATATGTATATATTAAATTGCCACCATGGATATGATTATTACCCCCGTTATAATTACATCAGACGCTGCAAGCGCAAACTATGCCATCTAATTACCTAGAAGAACGGCATGTTATGCCCAAGTTGTTATGCCAATAGCGGTGGAGCGAAGTTGAAAGTGGGGCTCGAGATGGAAAAGGGGCATTTTTCCTGAAAAAAATGGGCAACTGAGACCAGAGGCATAAAGAGAAATGTATTTGGATGAATAGGGGGTGCGCCCCCAAAAATAGCATTTTTAATGAAAAAAAAAAACAAAGCGAGCGCGAAGCGCGAGCCGAAAATTATTAGCTATTATTTGAGACAATTGTGCATATAGACCCTATTTAGTATCCGCGAGCGCGAAGCATGAGATGAAAGATTTGAGGTAAAAATTTGAATTGATTGTGCATTATTTACCCTACTGAATTGGTATCTGCGAGCGAGAAGCGCAAGCGGAAAAATTCGAGATCATATTATAGTTATGTGTGCATTATGGCCTAGTATCCGCGAGCGCGAAGCGCGAGCCGAAAATGGAATAAAGAAAGGGGCATTTCTAGCATAATTTTTTTTTAGATAATAGCGTATCATTGACCATATTTATTATCCGCGAGCGCGAAGCGCGAGCTGAAACTTTTGAGTTAGTTGTGCATTATATACCCTACTGAACTGGTATCTGCGAGCCGAACATTTTGAGCTAAAATTGAAGTTATTTGTGCATTATGGTTTAGTATCCGCGAGCGCCAAGCGCGAGCCGAAAATTTCAGGTTTTTAAAGATAAAATAGAATAAATAAAGGCGCACTTTCTAGTATAGGTTTTTCCGGCCACTTTCATTGTTTTGTCATCAATTGCATATTAGAGGCATTCGTTTTTGGAAAAAACGCTGATGCATCGAAATGTTGCCAGTCAAAATCGTATTTAATCATCAAAATTAACGATTGCTGTGATCGATTTTGTATTTGCCCATTCTACTTCACATAATAAGCATATACATTCGGCAATAACTATTCGAATTCGTTTTCATCCTGTCGACATTTCATTTCGTATACTCAAAGTCGCACTAATTTGAATGCACAAATACTGAAATTAAATGCTTATATCCGAATTTTAACTTTGTAACCATTACTTTGTTTGCCTAAAAACGAATTTCAGAGCATGAACACGAAATTAATTGACTAAAGTCGGTCCGTCGTATCAAACACCAGAATTTGAATACACATTACATGAAAATGAATGATAAATGTATGAAATTGGCCGGGAAAACCTATATAAAAAATTGTAGATAATTGTGTATCATAGACCCTATTTAGTATCCGCGAGCGCGAAGCGCGAGCTGAAAATTTTGAGTTATTGTGCATTATATTCCCTTCTGAATTGGTATCTGCAAGCCGAACATTTTGAGCTAAAAATTGAAGTTATCTTTGCATTATGGTTTAGTATCAGCGAGCGCGAATTTGGGGTTTAAAAAGATATATAAGGGTACTATCGCTGGACTACGGAGGAGCTAATCTAGAACGTTAGCATTATGAAAGGCTTTATTTTCAAAATAGCTCAAACCCAAACTCCTGCATACTGTTAGTACAGGAAAAAAGAGTGTGTAAAACTGGTATTGGCTAGAAACGGCTGGCAAGCGTTTAAATAACAAGTTTTCGTGTGCACAAACGAGGGTTTCCCCTTGGCTACAAGAGATAGCTCCCCGTTGTCAAAATCTACAACGCTATTTTGGGGAAATGTACGTTTTCCCGAAACGTAGAACGTATAGGTTCTCAGCGGAGAACGTAAGTTAGTTATATGCCAATAAGCGAGCGCTTTGATAGGAATCAACAGGCATTTCCCCCTTTGCTAAAACATAAAAGAAGCATACTTTGATTTGACTAATCATAAAGGCTGTGCGGTAGGTTATTTCTTTTCATGTCAGCAATGTTTTAGGTCAGCTGTTATACGCATAGACGCACTTGACACAATAAAACATTGGTATACAATAGACGTTGAAAATACAGCCACTGCCGCGCGCCATTGACATCCTTTATGCAAGATGATAAAAGCGGGGGTTGATCGCATTCTGCATACTTCGTAAGTTCTTGTCTCGTATATAGTGCGTCCCAAGAAAGAGTAAACCTAACTTTGAGACCCTCATAATAAGATTGTATGTCTTATGTGTTTAATTATTAGGGATATGTATTTCTTTATGAAATTATCAAGACGAGGAGTAAGGGTAGTATCTCACTTCGCAGAAACTACTTTGAAACTATATATGAGACGGATTTGGACCTTAAGACCTATCTATTTAAGAATTAGTTACTTATTGTTATTCAATTTGATTGTTATAATTTTTTTTCTATTATACCCCCGTCACACTGAGCTTGTTCCTACTACGTCCTTGCAAATATTGCCGAACGGGCATAGTCTGTGTGTAAACTGAGTGGACGTAGTAAATACTTCTTACGATCTGTTTACGAACTTCATGGACTAGCTCGGTCGGATTTTCAAAAAAGTGTTTTAAAAAAAATCGGGCGCCCATCTCGTCCTAAAATTAAACGGGGTGGCAACGTACCTGAAACGAGATGGACGTACTACAAACGAAATTGCCGTACTTAAATCGTTATAAAGATGTGCTAGGACGTCTTACAAACGAGCATTGTATATTAATTATTTAATTTCTAAAATTAAACGTAGTGACAACGTTCCTTAAACGGGTAGGACTTACTCTGAACGAGAAGAACGTACTTCGAACATACGTTTCAATTTTTAAACAGAACGGCATTTCATAATTCCCGTCACACTGAGCTAGTTCTCACTGCGTTCTAGGTAGTTCTTGGTGAACGGGCTCAGTCTGTTTACAGAGGTACTGAACGTAGTACAGACCTTTTAGAATCTTGTACAGACCGTTTACAATCTGTTTACGAACTTGGCGAACGGGCCCGAACGGAGAGAACGGAAAGGCATTCCGATTTTTTTTGAACATGTTAAAAAAAATCGTACTGGCTTCAAGTTCTGAAATTAAACGTAGTGACAACGTTCCTTAAACGGGTAGGACTTACTCTGAACGAGAAGGACATACTACGAACATGGTACCTAACTTTTATCATGCTGCGCATAGGCACTTTTAGTGACGGTTTGGACGTGCTACGAACGGTGTAGATAGAGTGAACGAGCCGTTTACTCGGTCCGAACTGGATAACAACGTATTGCGGACGCGAATAAGACGGAATTGACGTAACGAGAACTATTTATGAATTGCCTAGTATCGTATTCAAGAAATTATTTTTCAAAGTTATAAGTTCCAACCCGACCAAAGCCCGTTCAGCA
The DNA here is from genome assembly GCA_940671915.1 of Paracentrotus lividus. Taxonomy (NCBI): domain Eukaryota; kingdom Metazoa; phylum Echinodermata; class Echinoidea; order Camarodonta; family Echinidae; genus Paracentrotus; species Paracentrotus lividus. The sequence goes on along the minus strand of CALNVZ010002322.1, from coordinate 11,665 downwards.
TTTTTTTAAAGAACGGGCAAGAACGTTATGGAACGTTATAGAACGACCTCAGTGTGACGGCCCCCTAACGTGTTGTTATGTCTTTATTCAGTTAGATTTAATTCTATGTTATAATATTTTCTATGCAATTAATTATGTTCATCTATATGTACCTCTACTGAATTTTAATTACTTTACTTTCTTAGTTAAAATAATCCATCTGTTATTTTTTTGTAAAGCGCATAGGGACTTAGGTATTATGCGCTATATAAACTGAAGATATTATTATTATTATTACTTTGAGACGGTTTTGAAACTACTTGGAGACGGTTTTGAAAACTATTCCGGAGACATCTCCTCATAATCAGTCAATGCAACGTTTCTTGAGTCGCTGGAAGTACTTTGAGACAGTTTATGAAAATTGTCACGGAGACGTGTCCGCGACGGAATAAAGTATTGGAGACGTCTCTAATACGCACCGCGTGTGTTTACATGCGTTGTGTACGGGAGAATAGGAGAATACGTAGGGTGCCCTCACACTAGAGCGTGTTGGGGTAACGTGTGTCTAGCGTTCACAATTTTCACTCGAAATTTGACTATGTCCAAAATACGCTCAAGAACGCTCCATTTTCCCTGCTTAAAAATGGAATTTTTAAGGAGCTCTAAACGACTGAGAAGCGAATAGGTAGCGTCAGGGTAACGATGACTGCGCGTGCTTAGCGTCCACCTAACTATAGCAACGACTGAACAGCGATGCCCAACTTATGTCTAGCGTGAGACGTGTTAAAGAACGTTAGGAAACGCCAAACTTGTGCGTATATTAAGTAACGACTGCCCGACGTTCCTGGAATGTTAATTGCACTTTCGCGTAAGTTCATGAGCGCAGACTGTCGTTCGAAAATCGCTTGGCAAACGTAGGAAAGCGTTTGCTTTTCGTTGGTATACGCAGAGAAAACGCAAAGGAACGCTGAGGTCAATTTTTGATTTTGAACATGTTCAAAAAATTTTGCGTGTAACAGCGTTCTTATGAAGACGCTTTGAAAGCGTTGGGCATTCGCTACTTGATCGTGTTGAGCGTTGGGTGAACGTTCCTTCAACGTTCGAAGTGCGTCCAACCAACGCAGAACTTTTGTTTGTATGTTTTCTAACTCAATTTCCTCATTTCACCAAATAGGGTGCGTATGTTTTTTACGTCAATTTCCTTATGTCACCAAATGGGGGCGCTTTGTGTTATCGAATAAAATTATTGAAGCTTATTTTGTTTTGTGCTCAGTAGTTTGCCCTCCCTGTTTAAGTGCTATTTTTTACATGTAAAGTAACTATTCGGTATACTGAAATATAAACATTTTCTACTTGAAATATACATGTAATTGTTTTCTGTGAATTGTATCTAAAAACTTTTAAATGTTAACAAAAATTTGGTATTTCTATATTTTATATTACATTAATCATTTTGGAGCAATTTATTACCTTAAAAATACGAAATTCAAAAGAACACCAGCAGAATTTACACTGTTGTTCATTAAGCTTGCATATTATTATCATTTTATTATTATTATTATTACTGTTTATTTATTTATTTTATTATTATTATTATTTTTATTATTTATTTATTTATTAATTTTTATATTTTTTGCTCTAGCCACATCATTTTGCTCCAGCTTAAATTTCTTGAATTTGTTTGTCCCCTCTCAACTCTCCGGGCACCTGGCAGTGGGGGATCCAGACGGGGCGCAGGAGACCTGTTCCCCTTCTATAATAATAATAAAAAAATGATTGATTGGAAAATTGGAAAAATTTCGCCTGCACTTATTTTTTATCCCTCACATTTTCGGGATGCACCTCTCGTATTTCAAAATCCTGGATCCACTACTGCTATGGTTATTACTTAGACGAAAAAAAAAATTGAAGAAATAATAACAATTGATTGTTAAACGTTTTTTTTTCTCTCTCTGTTTTTACCATAACGGTAGAATATTTTTATTTGTATTAATTATTTTTTGTTACCAGTCACACTTTTTAATTCAACCCCTCACTTAGACATGAAACCATTGTTTTTAAACCCAGATTTAAGACCAATAGCAACCCTACACCTCAAAAGCGTTTCATGGGATAGCACCGAGGGGGCTTTGGTAAGCCAAAAAAAGTTGCCAGAATCATTATTGTGGTGGATGAAGGACTTTTTTTTTTTATTATTCACTACCCGGTCATGGTTTAGGAAAAATCCAATATCAAAAAAGAAAGAAAGAAAAAAAAACATAAAAATTATTTATGTGACTGGATACAAAATCCAAACTTTTTGACCAACAGTGTAGTTAAAAATGCAATGTTTTCTATCTGAAGAAAACAATACCATTTTATAACACCCTAATATTGTATTGAGTGTAGATGTAGTGTAACAAAGTATGGTAGGGGACATTTGGCCCGACCCCTTCGTTTTGATTAGGGTTGAGAAATTAAAAAAGGTATATTTTATCTAATATGAAACAAGCCCATTCATTTGCTTAGTTCATCTTGATTTAAAGGAAGCGCAAACTGATTTTTTTTCATCAATCAATTTATTTGAAATAAAAAAAAAGAAAAAAAGATCATAATTATGAGGGTGTAGGGTACATGCAGGTAATTTGGGCCAGCAGGTAATATGGGCCACCTGAAGCAAATCATGTCGTTACCGTCGACCGGTGACCGGTGACCGGTGTGAGCACTATAATGTTGTTCATATGATCTGTATACGAAAATATATCGTCGTGAGAGCATCTGATGCCGAAATTTCTCTGAGAAAATTGCTGAAAACCAACAAGGTACACACAGAAAAAAAAATAAATGTCAAAGCGACACGATCAGTGGCTCGTGATGACCAGACTACAATAAAGAGTCACATTTTCCTATCTAATGCAGGTGTCACATTAGCCGTGTTGGCGCACCGTTCGCCACCGTTCTGGCCAAATTTGTGCACACGGCGGCAAACGGTGAGGCACACGGTGAAGCGGTTGAAGCCCGTCCAACACGTTCATAGGAGCTCGCTGGGCACCCGTTCCCGAAAGGAATTTTAAAGAACGGCCGAACTCTTGCCGGGTTTTTTCCGGGTGATGACCGGGTATTTCAGAACGGTCTTAAACCGGACCAGTCGTTAAAAGGGCGGTAAAAGGACTGAATGAGGACGCCGGGCCCGTTTCATGCCCGTTTACAGGACGGAGATGGACCGCGGTGAGGTCGGGCAACATGAATCGATAACCCCCCCCCTTTTTTTCCGCATCAAGTACGCCCCCTTGCGGCTGAACTTGCCAACTCCTAGTACATGAAACTATACGTGAAAACTATGCTTTTAAATCAGTTGTCCCCTTGATTGTTTACCAACAAGATCAATCAATATCTAAATGAATTTGAGTTAAAAAATAATACCCAGAGTAATATTTTTACAAAACAAAAGTATTATATACCATAAGGAATAAATCATATGACATAAACAGGGAGGTGATTATCAACTTTATTTGGGGGCTGCTTTACTCGGAAATTATAGTTTTATAGGGGGCCCATATTTTGTCGCATTTGTTACATTTACTTTTAGCCTCTGTTTCAATTTTCATATCAATTCAGTGCTGGTTTAATTATTTACACTTTATAATAGATTTTATACAATATCGAATTGGTCGTACTTATTATATTGTTCTATCTTTAGACGGGAAAAACTCAAAGGATTTTTTCCCCACAAAGTTTCTTCATTTTGAAATAATGATATTTTGTATGTTTTGATTATCATCATTGAAATATATGGAGTCTGCGGTTTTGGCTTGGTCGTCCATATCCATCATTATTCAAACAACCAATGCAGGGGGGTAGAAAAGTTTTCCCCCGTTTTTTTTCCACACGGTCACTTCATCATTTCATATACATGTATATCATTATTATTATTCTAGGGGAGGGGCGTCGATAAAGGGGGGGGGGGCAAGGCAACTAATTCCCATTTTAGCACCTTTCCCCTAAAAATTTTCGTCGGGAAATGCTGAGTAAGTTTCTTTTGTAATTTCCGATTCTGTGTAGGCTTCCTTGAAAAATGTTTCAAGCCATGCTACTCACAAACAATAACCATATACCCTACTGATATGAATTAATTACGGAATTATAATACCATTATGGTACACAAAATTCCGTATTTTGGCATTCTTTAAAGACGGTCTCAGATATTAGAACAGCATTATGCATGTATTTTATTAATACAAATATATATAAGGTATGTCTTGTATAGTTCTGATTATCTATTTAATCGCAGTAAAATCACTTAAATGGTCAGGTGTAGAAACAAGAAATAAAATAAACAAGAAACTAATCCATGGATCATAAAAAAAAACATCCAAACTGCAGAATTATGATGATGTAGACATTGTTCTTGATGTGATTCTATGGGGGTTATAATTTGGCTAAAAGAATAATTGCAAATGAAATTTTTAAAAAAAACGTATTTAGACAATTTCATAATACATGATTAAAAAAAGAAAGATAAAGTACTTTTATTAAATGATAAATATTTTCATTTAATACAGGATTTATCATTCAAAAGCACGGGACATTTTCGCGAGAAATTAAAATAAATATTCGATAAAACTAATACAATTCTGTTAATGAAAACGCGGGTATAAGTAAACATGTATTTTGGCAAAAACGTAGAAGCAAACTAAACTTGAAGCTTAGGAAAGTAGTAATTAATTTCAAATTGCAATAAAATTTAGAACTAAGTCAAACAAACAAAGCAAACATTAAAAAAAGATTGACATACTAGATTAAATGTCCATAAAAGGACCCAATTAAATTCTCTCCCCGACAATGACAATAAAAATAATTCAGATTATAAATGTATGTTGAAAAGCTTAATATCATTCCTCTCTAGACCTGTAAGAGAGCGACGAGATCGAGAGCTTCGAAACAATAAGGCGGTTGAAGACACTATAAGTGATTTGACACCATAAGGGAAGATCCGTTCAGACCACCACCGTGCACGCCGCTTTGTGGACGGTGAGGAGCGCTGTTCCGTCCTTACACCATTCATACCGTCTTTACAATGCATTATACGCCCTTACACCGGTCCCATCGACCGAGGCCTGCGGTTCAATGCCGGCGAAAAATTTGAAGCATGCAATTTTGAGCATGCTCAGTCATGCTCAAAATATTGCCGGGCAATGAACCGAAGGCAAAATCAGAAACGGTCACACCGACCACCTTAATATCTCCGGGGTATCCTCCGGTCCCGTCTTCGTATCAACTGTTTCGCACGGGCGCGAAACGGTGGAACGGTGAGCACCGCGAAAAAACAATTTTTTCTTGTCAGAGAACGTGAGGCCGGCGGGCAACGGTAATCACACGGACAAAGAAAGCGTGGACTATATAGAGACGTCAGTCCGGTAACCAGGCTGGCTAGACCTGCGTAAGACCCGTAAGAACGATACAGACCCGGTAAGAACGACACCGACCCGGAAAATTAAGAAAAATGTAAGGTGGCCGTCCGTTCATTGCGTTGAATTGTTGTTTTTCGGTGAACGGCGAAACCCGTTCAATTACCCGTAAATTGACACCTCCATAAAGGAGTCGACATGAAACCTACGAGTCAGCATAATACACCATGCAGGTCCACGTGATACCCACTGTGACCTCGAGGTTTGCAAGTGCTAATCAAGTCACAGATCCTCTATTGGACAGCATGACTCATTTGGTCACAACATATTTCACTATAAAAAGGAGTCGGGAAAAAGGTATCATAGAGAGTCTCTGTGACCCTCTATAATCCTCATGATTAAAAAAAGTAACAATCAGAGTCGGGATGTCTCCTTTTGGTGTCTAAATAACTCTTTCGAAGAGTCTCTTTTGTATGACTATAAAAAGAGTCAGGGAAAGGTATCTTAGAGAGTCTCTTTGACCCTCTATAATCCTCATGATTTGAAAAAAGTAACGATCAGAGTCGGCATGTCTCCTTTTTGGTGTCTAAATAACTCTTTCGAAGAGTCACTTTTATATGACTATTGAAAAGTGTCAGGAATAAAGAGTATCATGGAGAGTCTTTGTGACCCTTTAAAAATCCTCATGATCGGAAAAAGTAACAATCAGGGTCGGGATTTCTCCTTTTTGGTGTCCAAATAACTCTTCGAAGAGTCACTTTTATATGACTATTAAAAGAGTCGGAAAAGTATATAGAGAGTCTTTGTGACCCCCTATAATCCTCATGATTTGAAAAAAGTAACATTCAGAGTCGGGATTTTTCCTTTTTGTGTCGAAATAACTCTTTCGAAGAGTCAGTGTTATATGACTATTGAAAAGCGTCAGGAAAGAGTATCATGGAGAGTCTCTATGACCCTTTATGATCCTCATGATCTGCAAAAGTAACAATCAGGGTCAGGTTTTCTTCTTTTTGGTGTCCAATAACTCTTTCGAAGAGTCACTTTTTTAGACTATTAAAAGAGTGGGAAAAAGTATCATAGCGAGTCTTTGTGACCCTCTATAATGCTCATGATTTGAAAAAAGAACAATCAGAGTCGGGATTTCTCCTTTTTGGTGTCGAAATAACTCTTTCGAAGAGTCAGTGTTATATGACTATTGAAAAGCGTCAGGAAAGAGTATCATGGAGAGTCTCTATGACCCTTTATGATCCTAATGATCTGCAAAAGTAACAATCAGGTCAGGTTTTCTTCTTTTGGTGTCCAAATAACTCTTTCGAAGAGTCACTTTTATATGACTATTAAAAAGAGTGGGAAAAAGTATCATAGCGAGTCTTTGTGACCCTCTATAATGCTCATGATTTGAAAAAAGTAACAATCAGAGTCGGCATGTCTCCTTTTGGTGTCTAAGTAACTCTTTCGAAGAGTCACTTTTATATGACTATTGAAAAGTGTCAGGAAAGGGTATCATGGAGAATCTTTGTGACCCTTTATAATCCTCATGATCGGAAAAATAACAATCAGGGTTGGGATTTCTCCTTTTGTGTCCAAATAACTCTTCGAAGAGTCACTTTTATATGACTATTTAAAGTAGTCGGGAGAAAGTATCATAGATAGTCTCTGTGACCCTATATATTCAAATCTGGTAGAGTATCGAAATCACATAATTTTTTTTTTTAAATTGAACTTATAAAATTGAGGACAATTTTTGTTAAAGAAGGATATTATATGTATGACTGTTTTATTGTTACATTTAGGTTTCCTTTGTTAGTTGACCTTATTTCTATTCAGTTTTGTATTTAGTTCAGCTTTGTTCACATCCATTTCCTCTTTGACTTTCAACTTTTCTCTATCATTCCATTCCTATACAGATGTCTTCATTCATTTTCCACATCTGATTCTTTTGTTCAACATTCTTATTAATAAATCATCTCATCTTATTCATCTACATCCTCTTATCTCTTATGGGTTATAATTATGAATTGGACTTTTACATTTTTAGTTGGTTCCTCCATTCTCTTTATTTCTATTGGTAAATCTGACTTAATTTGAATATGTAAATTTATCTTGTATTAGTATGATTTCTGATGTGGCCAAGTAGCCCTTGAATAAATCAGTGCACTACCAGACTTCATCAAGTTAAGTTGTATTTTATTTCGTGTCTTGTTCCTGTTCCTGTTTTTGAATCTTCGTTTGCTGTCATCTCAGGGACAAACGTTCGACCCCCAAACCAGAGTTTAGATGACACCTCATTGGAGTCTCTCTTTTGACCCCTAGAGGAGTCTAGCATAGGGAGTTTAGATGACACCTCATTGGAGTCTACCCACTTGACCCTCCAGGAGTCTAACATGCATGACTCTTATTGGGAGTCATCTCGACAAATGCTCAACCCCCCAGAGGAGTATAGAGGAAACCATATCAGAGTCTACCACCTTCACTCATACAGGAGTCAAGCATACTTTGACCCAACGGAGTTTAGATGACACCGTATTCAAGGGTACCCACTGCACTGCTATAGGAGTCTGGCATAGGAATCCAATTCTCTTCAATAGTCAACAGTGAAGACTGAAGAGTACAGATGACACTTAGAGCTATGTGCCACACCACATGACTCTTTGGGGTTAAGCATTTGTCCGAGATGACTCTCAACAAGAGTCATGCATGTTAGACTCCTGGAGGGGTCAAGTGGACACACTCCAATGAAGTGCAGTGGAACCCTTTATACAGTGTCATCTAAACTGCCTCTTGGGTCCAAGTATGCTGGACTCGCTAGGAGTCTAAGGTGGTAGACTCTGATATGGTTTTGTCTAAACTCCATTTGGGGGTTTAGCATTGTCCGAGATGACTCCCAACAGAGTCGTGCATGTTAGACTCCTGGAGGTGTCAAGTGGGTAGACTCCAATGAAGTGCAGTGCACCTTTAATATGGTGTCATCTAAACTCCCTCTTGGATCCAAGTATAATAGACTCCTGTAGGAGTCTAAGGTGGTATACTCCTCTGGGGGGTTGAGCATTTGTCCGAGATGACTCCCAATAAGAGTCATGCATGTTAAGACTCCTGGAGGGGTCAAGTGGGTAGACTCCAATGAGGTGTCATCTAAACTCCCTATGCTAGACTCCTCTAGGGGTCAAATAAGGAAGACTCCAATGAGGTGTCATCTAAACTCTGGTTGGGGGTCGAACGTTTGTCCCTGAGATGACACACGGAGAGAGTCCAGTATGTTTGACTCCAGTTGGAGTCAAGAAGGTAGACTCCCACGAGGTGTCATCTAAACTCTGGTTTGGGGGGTTGAACGTTTGTCCCTGAGATGACACTCGAAGAGAGTCTAGTATGTTTGACTCCAGATGGAGTCAAGAAGGTAGACTCCCACGAGGTGTCATCTAAACTCTGGTTTGGGGGGTTGAACGTTTGTCCGTGAGATGACACTCAAGAGAGTCTAACATGTTTGACTCTAGTCGGAGTCAAGAAGGTAGACTCCAATAAGGTGTCAGTTTGTACTCAAATTAAAGAGTCTGCTTTAACCAATTTAAGTGTCATCTCAGGGACAGAGCTGGACTCTTGTAAAAGGGTTACTTAGACACTTATTTTTTTCTGTGTGTAGGTAAAACTTAAGGCATTTTTTTTACCCTGATGTAAAATTTGATATTTCACAGAATGTGATGGTGAAAGAGTGTTTGAGGGGGTAACCTCAATTGTTTGGTATATTTAGTAAGCTTATAGTTTCATTTTTATTATACTAGCGTGTACTGGCCAATTGTAGTGATGGGGTGCAATGTGGCATTGAATGCTTGCCCGACACAGCAACATTAGTGCAGGTAATATAGGCCGTCCAAAATGGCGGAAATGATTCTGGTACTTATATATTCGGATGAGGCATCAATCTCCTTGCTACGATTTTTGGGTATATTCACAGTATATAATTAATATAAATAACTTATTGTGGCCTATATTGACTTGTATAATGAAAATAATATTTAAATAATATTTATAAAAAAAATAATATACAAAATACAAAACAATGAATATATAGTCAAAGTATTTACTGAAGGGTCTTATAATTTCAAATGATATCTTAAAGTAAATGATTTTTAACATTTTAAGCAAATTCCAGACATGGTAGAGTCATTGTAGTTTTTAAAACATACATTAGATACATGTGCTCATATTACCTGCACATTCAGGTAATATGGGCACTTTGGTAATGACGTCAACATTTGAATATAGCGGACAGGGGGGTTGGTGATAATTGTTTTTCTTCACCTTAAAAGTTAGAGCATTAGTTATTGATTCATATAAACAAAGATTAGACTGTGTGTCATTTTGTAATTTTATGCAAATTAGGCAAATGAGCTTAGGGGGCCCATATTACCTGCATGTACCCTATAAGACCTCAGGAGCATAGGGAAAACAGAACATAAAGGAAAACAAAATGTTTGTGCAGTTATCAGAATGCATTGACTGTTCAACGCTGTTAATATGCCAAAACAATAAATAAACAAGTTTGTGCCCATAAATTTGAAATAAAAAAAACAAAGCTTCCCCCCCCCAAGGAAAAAATGTATTGCACAATGTTTGCAAACGATTTTGGGTAATAAAACTCTTTTGAGTTTCAGATTGCAATTTCTCAATAATGTTTTTTTTTTCTTTTTCCTATTTTCATCTTCCAGTCTCTCTCCCATTATCTTATATTTATTCGTTATCTCTTTCTCCTCTCTTCCCCCTTTCTCTCTCTCTCTCTCTTCTGTTTGTTCCTTGTTGTTGTTGTTTTTTCATTCTCTTTTTTCCTCTCTTTCCTTTTTGTCTTCCCAGTTCTCCCTATGTGTGTTTCTTTTCCGTTTCCCTTATTCTTTCCCGTGGTCCAAGGCTTTTCGTTTATACCTATTCCTAGATACATCATAATCATTTTTTTTCTTAACCAAAATATTAAGGCTTGTTTCGTAAATTACGTAAATACTACTTGACGAAAATCTTTCTAAATATACTTCATGGCATGATAGAGTATTACTTATAATAGTTACATTTACGTATCAGTTTATACATGTATCCTACTCGGTGTTTATAAGGGCTTTTAATGTTAACTAACTATTACCAGGCTTAGTGAGGCGACTTTGAAAGGCGCTCGCAGCATTCAAGTATTATTGATAATATAACATCATTTAATCTAGCTAATTCCCAAATGAAATACAGATTAAGAGACCACAGTTATATTAATAATAATAATAATAATATTAATAATAATAATAATAATAATAATATTAATAATAATAATAATAATAATAATAATAATAATAATAATAATAATAATAATACCGGTTTCTTATAAAGCGCTTTACCTGTTGTCACGGGTGTGATATTATTTTTTCTTGACCGCTGCTTACTGTTATTAAAACTTGTTTCACTTCAATGAAAAACATTGAAACTTGATCTGAATGAAATTATGATTGAGATTTTATTTAAGCTTGTCTCATCTCAACATAAAATTCAATAAACAATTGAACAAAATATACAATATTGACTCATCTTAATAATAAAAGTCTTCTTGCATCTATTGTCCACTGTCTAGTCTGCTGTGATGTCCACCGCCACGGCTCCGGGGTTGAAAGCTGCTGCGTTGATCCCTCCAGTTCGTTCTTCCGCGTCTCGTTGAGCCTCCGCCTTCTTAGGTTGATCTCTCTCGATCCATAGTTGAATTCCCCGCTGTAGAAATTACGACTCGGCACTAACGTAGCATTGTAGAGTTACATTAAATAAGACTAGATCTCGAAGAACATCGGTAACAGTTAATTGATTAAATAATTGTAAGTCTACACCAAAATAAGTCTTTGAAACAGGAGTAAATTAAACAAATAAACGAAGTCAAATCATGCTTCGCCTCCTTCTTCCCGCATGGCTGCAACTCCTGTGACGTAACAATACAATTCCCTCTTGTCTATTTCCGTAAACCCGTCAATCCAAAATGCCTCCCTAGTAATCTACAATATCCTCATATTCATTGCGAACCTTAGACATCTCTAGCCACTTGCTAAAATACGCCTTCATTCCTATAGAGAATTGTTTTGGTCTCTCTTCCTTGATTGGCCTTGCTGACCTAAACTTTTTCCGATACCAATCTTCGGTGAGATGAAAGTATTCCAAAAGTTCCTGTTTGAGTTTGTCATAATCTGTTCGATCAGCCCTATCCATTCTGTTTACTACATCTAGTGACTTACCCGTCAAGTTAGAAATTAAGTGTAAGCATCTTAAATGGTTAGGTACATTTTGTG
>CALNVZ010002321.1:0-11854 GCA_940671915.1 Paracentrotus lividus | reverse complement strand
TTGGTTATTTCTATCCCTGAGAGGAAGATGTCAGTCTATTGGTTATTTCTATCCCTGAGAGGAAGATGTCAGTCTATTGGTTATTCCTATCCCTGCGAGGAAGATGTCAGTCTATTGGTTATTTCTATCCCTGAGAGGAAGATGTCAGTCTATTTGGTTATTCCTTTCTTTGAGAAGAAGATGTAGAGCTAATTCATAGCATACTCTCTGCAGCCTCCACTGGGTAGAATTATACCTTCCAACTCTTCCATTCCTCCCCTTACATTTTGTCGTACATGTAAGTCCAACATACGTTGATGTCTTGTAATTATGGGCCATCTCCTCTCAAAGTAGAGTCAATTCACGGAGAGCTATACCAACTTAGACTCACTTGATCATGCAGACTACCATATCTGGCCGCATGTTGCTATACCGTGTGCAATAAGTATTGTCACCCCCTATATCATGCTTGAATTAGGCTTAGTACTTAAGGGAGTAATGATTTTGGCTTTGAGACAAATATACCAACTTAGCTGTTGAAATTACCTTTGTATAATATATAGATGAACTTTGTGTGATGTGTATAAAAGCAATGCTGGTTTGAACTTTCATGCATGAATTTAGAGATCCCGAACCTCCTTGCGGACTTTGAAAAATGGTGGACAAGAACGACAAGAGGAAGAAGGAAAGTAATGAGAGCGAAAGGAAATTAGCTAAAACTTGGAGAAAAAAAGGGAAACGAACCTTGAACCTTGAAGAAGTACTCTCCTAAAACGCGTAGACGCTGTCCTGGAGAGGGTTGTGCTGTGTCAGGTGCTGTTGGTGCTCCGGGTGATGTGGTGACATGGTGGTGAATATCCTCGGTGCACTATATACAGTGTGCTAGGTGTAGTGTGCAGGTGGTGCGTGTGTGTCCCTCTCCTACAGCATCTTTACGTTTGGGGGGGGGGGGAGCAGCATAACTTGAATGGGATGAAGTGCTGCTCCCCGGAAGCCAGCTACAGATGTTGATGTAACGGCAGTGTTTGGGAGAGTATTCCAAATACGGACAGTCCTCGGAAACATGCTGTACATGTAGCAGTTTACTCTGCAGTATCAAGTCTGCTTGGCAGGTCGAAAAGATGGGTTTAACGCTGTTGCTAGGTCCGGGGAGATGGGGTGAAGAATAGACATCGATCAGTTAGACCGTTTTTACTGGGTCAAGCTTAGAAAAATTGGCGAGATCGTGGGTCCAGCGTCATTGACCCCCAGGGGGAAATTATTTCCGTTAAATTGCTTTGTTAGTTAATATTAATGTTAACTGATATATTATAAGTCAAAACGTTGTATTTATATCAATAAAATTCAGTCAAATAAAGATTTATACTGCTTTTTTGTATCTTCTATGTAAGCAGGGGCGACAATACCTATTGCACACGGTATATTTACAATTCACTGGGGAATGTCATCTGCTGTTCCATGTCTAGAACCAACTGCAAGTTTCTTCCTTAGAAGAAGGAGTCCAGTCGTTCCAGTCTTTATGAATGAGATCATCAGAGAGCATCTAATGATTTTGTTTGGTCTGTCCTGTTGATAGCATTCTCTAGGATCTCATTGTGCTTCCAAGTATATGAGCTTTCTTCCAGATAGACATGGGAATTTGATAGAATATGCTTGAGTGAGGGGCATCTAATGATCTTGTTTGGTCTGCCCTGTCGATAGCACTCCCAAGATCTCATTGTGCCTCCTATATGAGTTTTCTTCCAGACAGATATGTGAATTTGATAGAATATGCTTGAGTGAGCCCTCTTTTCCTCATTTGTGGCAGGTCTCGTACTCGGTCTTGACCCACTTCCTCAGCTTGTGAAGGGAAGGACAAACATCATTGATGCTTGTGGCAAGAACTTGGGTTACCTGTTTCCATCTTCTATATGTCTTTCCGGGAGAAGGACTGGTTCAAGGCATTCCAATCGACACCAGGCTCCTTGCTGCACGAGCTTTCTTTACCTCTTACTTCTTAACTCCTCTCCTCCCCAACAGCGATCAGGGGTAGAATAAGCTTCATGAAATGTCCATTATATTGCTAATGTTTGCTGTGCATGGAGAAACGTGTTTAGCAGATATTCTTTGTTCTATCTTCTCAATATGCGTCAATGTTATTTCGTACAGTATCAGTGGCCTTCGTCAGCGGGAGAACCCAAACTTCAGGCACCACAACTTCAATTTACTTTGGGGCACATCTGTCGATACATTGCAATCCTGCACCCATACCGCAGAGCGGGGTTACGTCTGTCCCGTTGATGTGGTACATCAAGTAACGTCGGTGAAGTACTGGCAAGCAGAAAAGTGTCATTGTCCTCCGCTCTTCACCATGTACACTAATGACCAACCAGTAGCAAAATTACGAGCCAGAAATAACATTCTAAAGAAGCTGACTGACACCAAATGGGGATAACTCCTCCGTATACTCTCTATATACATGTAATCATGGCAACCCCTTTATATCCTCTCTATAATAATAATCATGTCAGTTAGAGACTGAAATCAAGACATAGTTTATTCCACTCCACGGAATCACTTGTTAGCTCTCTGCAAACAATCGAACACCATATCTGTGGATGTCCAAATGTCCAAAAGAATCTCTCTCATCAGGTTCTGATGAGCCATAGCATAGCTGAACCACCTTAGGACATGACCAGGCACCGATGGCACAGGACAGTGTAAGGTCCTTATGACAAAATGGGGATATGACAAAATTTGTGTAAGTTTTAGGAAGAGCAAACAATGAAACACCTTTTGGTAAGCTCCCATCTGATGGAACTATGTACCCTTGTAGACCTGGAAGAATTTAATCCCAGAGCAAAATCCTGTAATAAACACTGGTCAGGGTTCTTCAAATTTAAAGCGAAATTATTGTTATGGTCCAAAGATTGATTTGTGGAAGGAACTGTCTCTTAGTGATATGGAAAGGTTGATAACAATTCAACATTTGAAGAGCAATCCTTTGTACTGGGCATTTATACTACAATAATCTCAATGCCATGAAAATAATTTGAAAGCTCATAATAATTTTTTCATATTTCCCACTACACTACATTCTCTTATATTGGTACGAATTACAGAAGTAGTAGGCTCAATGGTAAACACTTTGTATGAAAGTGCCTATTGTACATGCAGATGAATGCGCGCGCGCGCGCGTGTGTGTGTGTGTGTGTGTGTGTGTGTGTGTATGTGTGTGGGTGTGGTGTGAGGGTGTGTGCATGTGTGCATGCACAAATGTTAGTTTTTGTCTGTTTCAAACAGACAATAACTAACATTTGTGCATGTTCTGTTTGTACCTCCATACCCGTCAAAATTTGTGGTAAAAGACCACAATTATCATTAAAGTTTATTATTTTTCATGCGACTATTTTTCACAGATCTGTTCAAAATCACGTAGAAAAACATAATAAATTTGCACAACAATGAAATAAATGGGCGTCTATTATAAAATAATATTTTGGGGCTTTGATTTTGTTTTTAAATGTTACGAAGGATATCTGAACCACAGTTTACAAACGTTTGAGTTTCATGTAAGTTGACGAAATTATAGCATATACATTGTCAGGTTGCAAACTTGCATAAATTTGCATAATTAGTTAGTTTTAAAACATCAAATTGATGTTTTCTTAAATTCTAATGCTTATTCTAGAAATTCAACATGATATTTATTGTGAGTGCGAAATTAGGCAGCCATTATAAAGGTAAAAAGTGGATACAACCAGGAAAGAGTGGAGACAGAAGCTCAAAAATTGTCAATTTGGCGGCCATTTTGTTTATGCAATTTAGGTGGTGAAAACATGAGAAATCGGCTTGGGAACCGGTCTTATCAGATTTAGCACACTTGAATTATGTGAAATAGACTGGTTCCCAACTATAACCTAAAACTGCTTCTAAAAGCTTATAGAGGCCTCTTTTTAAAATATGGCTCTAGTCTACTGTTTTGAGTTTTTATGTTTTCCAGTCTGACGTCGAAAAGGGGTGCAAATTTGACTTCATGCAATGAGACGTTTAGGGTCCATTTTCAGTCCGACGTCGAAAAGGGGTGCAAATTTTGCTTCATGCAATGAAACGTCTAGGGTCCATTTTCAGGGTACGGGGACACGCATGGGTAACAATTTTTGGTTGAGTGACCCCCCCCCCCCGGGGGGGGGGCGCCGGCGTGCCGAAGGATTGCCGAGCGAAGCGAGGCGTAAGCGAGTTCGGCCTGGTGAGCGCGACGCTATTGCCATTTACAACTTGTATGATTTTGATTGTATTTCTTTCAAGAAATAAAATATCATTGTCATTGTCATTGTCACATCGCTCAAGAAGCCGACTCGCTTCGCGAGTTTGGGTTTTCGCCTCGCTTCGCTCGGCATCATTGCGCTGACGACGATATAGCCAACAAGGCCTCGACAAGAGGCTACATCATTGCATGAAATTGGCGTGAATATTCAAAATTGAATGACATGCGCCGTTAAAACTAAACAAACAACAACAACAACTCTGAAGGGTCCATTAGCATTAGCCTAATTCCTCACCCATAGGATTATGTGTTAAAATTGAAAATACAAAGAATCTTCAAAAATAACTGTTTATAATGAGAATATTCAAACTTATGCTACAAGTAGGTAGTAATGTTATCTGTACCTCATCAAAATATGAAGTGACATTTTTCGGCTCATTTTTTATTAAATCAGCCTGGAATGAGACTATAGCAGATTTAGTGCCATCACGACTTCTGGTTTCTGGGGGCGTTTCACGAAACCATGGACAAGTTAGTCATATCTTTATCCACCAACCACGTAGTTAGCTCCAATCTTACTAAGTCGGTTACACAAAGCTCTTCCAAGCTCGACAATTTGTTATATCGATATTATCGGAGATGATGTCATCGAGCAATAGCCTTAATCACGGTTTCGTTGATATTTAGACATTGTGGTTTAGCAAATTATCGATATTGAAGTGATAAAATCGGTCAATAACAGCATGAAAGCTCATAAAATTATGTATAATTTATATAATATGAATTGAAACGCACAATGTTTCTTACTGCATATATTTACAAGGTGTCAATCATGAAATTAATAAGACCACGTCAGAACATGAGATGGGTACCCCCGGATGCGCTAATTTCATAGTTTCGTAAATCAGACTATAAAAAAGTACGCTAGCTGAAATGGAGCAAGATTGAGGTTTTTTCCTAAATTTTCTGTTTGCTCACAAAAAGAAATTAATAGTGCATTGTAATTTAAAAGAAATCTATTCAAAATTAATTATTTTGGACTAATAGATTCGATTTTAACTACCAACGTAGTCTCTGCGGGTCTCTTTATTTAGCGTTATGGTAAGCTAACTAATGCTTTTGCAATTTATTCATATATTATTACTTGATTGGATATATTACGAGATATTATTTCTTTATTGGATATAAAAATCATTTAATTGTTAACAACCATTTATTTTCTAGATATTAGACCAAAATCCTGCGGTTGTCACATTTTGTATGAACAAAAATGAGAAAATCGATATTGTCGCGGCAAATGCAATTCGCCCAAACCGATCGCTTGCCATAAATTGCGTTTGATTGACGTATCAGCGCTCTCCAAAAGATATGACAGGTCCGGAGCTGTCATAAGTATTTAGTCAGCTTGTTGTCCACGATCTTGTCAGAGAGGGCGCTTCGTGGAACCCGCTTGTGGACAAGTTGTTCACTATCTCCGATTTAGCAAGGAGCTCAAGAAGTTAGACTTATGACGGTTTCGTGAAACGCCCCCTTGGTTCTTACACCATGAAATAAGTTCTCCATAAAATTCAACTGGCACTCATTCCAGCTCTCAAATAGGACTCATTTGAAGCAGTAATGATTACTCTTTATAAAAGTATAAAAGAATTTCTTCGAATATCTATCATTGATTTTATATGAATATTTTTCCAAACCATTACATCATCATTAATGCAGCCTGCACAGTAAACATAAACCCGGAAATGCGTCGACCGGGTCCAGTGTATTAACGGCAGCCATGAAATACACATGTATTGTGTCTTACAGTTCGCCAGCTGGGGGGCGTTTCCCGAAACCATGGACAAGTTAGTCATATCTTTATCCGCCAACCACGTAGGTTACACGAAGCTCTTCCAAGCTTGACAATTTGTAATATCGATATTATCGGAGATGATGTCATCGAGTACGGTTTCGCTGATATATATAAATTGTGGTTTAGCAAAATTTTCAATATTATCGAAAATTGAAGTGATAAAATCGGTCAATAACAGTATGAAAACTCATAAAATTATGTATAATTTATATAATGTGTATTAAAACGCACAATGTTCCCTACTGCATATATTTAGAAGGTGCCAATCATGAAATTAATAAGACCACGTCAGAACATGAGATGGGTACCCCCGGATGCGCTAATTTGATAGTTTCGTAAATCAGACTATAAAAAAAGTATGCAAGCTGAAAATGGAGCTATATTGAGGTTTTTCCTAAATTTTCTGTTTGCTGACAAAAAGAAATCAATAGTGCATTGTAATTAAAAAATATGTATTCAAAATTACTTATTTTGGGACTAATAGATCGATTTTAACTACCAACGTAGTCTCTGCGGGTCTATTTATATAGCTTTATGGTAGGCTAAATAATGCTTTTGCAATTTACTCAATATTATTTTTCGATTGGATATATTACTAGATATTATTTCTTTATTGGATAAAAAAAGCACTCAATTGTTAACAACCATTTATTTTCTGCATATTAGACCAAAATCCTGAGGTTGTCACATTTTGTATGAACAAAAATGAGAAAATCGAGATTGTCGCGGCAAATACAATTCGCCCAAACCGATCGCTTGCCATAAATTGCGTTTGATTGACGTATCAGCGCTCTCCAAAAGATAAAACAGGTTCGGAGCTGTCATAAGTATTTAGTCAGCTTGGTGTCCTATATATCCATGGTGTCCTCGACCTTGTCAGAGAGGGCTTCGTGGAACCCGCTTGTTGACAAGTTGGTCACTATCTCCGATTTAGTCAAGAAGTTAGACTTATGACGGTTTCGTGAAACGCTCCCCTGGTGTATTTATTTTGTGACCGGTATCATTACAAGAAATATTGCTTGTATTGGTCGGATAAAGCATTAGGTCCATCCATATTGCATTCTGTTGTACACTTGTCGTGATCAGTTGACACTTGTTATAATGCCCGGAATGCACTGGAAACCAAAGGCAATATTTTTACTGCGGCCTGACACTTACAAGAATGGCGATTCATGGCCCAACAAGGAAATACGGGATGCATTAGAACGAGACGGATATGGTGAGAAACCATTTCTATTACTTTATGAAACCACAATCGGCATGAACTCATTACCGTTATGGGTATTTTTCTACAATGTATTTTACCGTAGTTTTGTAATGACATTACAGTTCATTGCTCGTTTTTTTATGTCACTGCAGGGCCGGTGTCGGAGGCGAAAACATCCGGGCAGGGTAATCCGTCCGCTCCTTGTGAAAGCGGAAAGATTTTTCCACTCCGAGGGTAGGAACGTTTTTTCCGTGCGTAGTCTTTGTTTTCAGTTCATCAATTGCTTCATATTTTTTTTTTCTACAGTCTCTCTTTACGGAGACGGGGGAGGCAGGGGGCAATGTCCTCTCACGGCTTGGCGGACGTTTTTATAATTTTTAGTGAAAAAGAAAGGAAAGAGAATAATAAAATAGAGGAAAGGAAAGAAAAGAGGAAAGAGCTAAGAAAGAAAGGAAAAACAAAGAAGGAGGCCGTGCGTAGTCTTTGTTTTCAGTCATCAATTGCTTCATTTTTTTTCTCTCCACAGCCTCTCTTTGTACATGAGCGACGGAGACGGGTGAGGCAGGGGCCATGTCCTCTCACGGCTTGGCGGACGTTTTTATACTTTTTAGTGAAAAAAAAAAGGAAAGAGAAGAATAAAACAGAGGAAAGGAAAGAAAAGAGGAAAGAGCTGAGAAAGAAAGGAAAAATAAAGGAGGCCACCTACAGGATTTAAGATTGAAAAGGCTTATAGATACCGTTTATGACTGTAAAGGGAGTGGGGAAATGTGCTCTCCCTTTGCGCTCGCATGATAAGTTTATTAGTTCGTTTGACTCGAACTTTAATTAAAAAAATAAATAAATAAATAAATAAATCATAAATATAAAAATATTTTACCGGTAATTCGGCCACTACTTTGGAAACATATTGGTCACTGTCATGGGGGAGTACAGAAGTCCAGTGAACGGAGTTCAAACGACCCATCCTCCTCCCACGAAAAGAAAGAAAGAGAGAGAGAGGATAATAGATTTAATATATATATATATATATATATATATATATATATATATATATATATATATATATATATATATATATATGAATAGAAGTGGGCTATAAATAGGTGAAATTCAGTTATACTTTGGAGTTTGGTTTTCGATTTTTTTTTTCCACACTACGTGTAAATAGCTGATCTCAACATACAATGAGTTACATCCAGTGATCGTGGTAATAATATACTGTAAATCGCTTTGAGCACTGAGGGAAAAACGCATTATAAATAATAGGTATTATTATTATTAATTTAGGGTTTGGGCTAGAATGAAAATGTGCGCTGGGCAAAAATCGAAGATGGCCGCCATTTCCCTGAAACATCACATTTTTAGCCACAACTTTGCAATTTTAGGGTCTTGGCTTTCTGGGTGTGGTGTCCAATCGTATGTTTTGGGGTCAGTGAATCTGCTTAAGCAACAAAAAGAAGAGTTGAACCTTGCTCTGCCGATTTAACCTTCAATTTATACCTGGGGGGCATTTCATCAAAGGACTTGTCGGACGTTTTATCCGACAAACTGTTATAAGCTACTGAAATGCTTGCATCTGATTAGCCGAGAGCAAATTTGTCGGATAAAATGTCCGACAAGTCCTTTGATGAAGTGCCCCCCAGATAGTGACTTCACCCCTCTCGATTTTTTTTTTTTTTTTAAATATTATTGTTTAAACTTAAAACGACCTTCTGCAAATGTCATGACCTGTCATTTTATTTAAATCTTACGCTCATTGATCCTATATGGATTTTTACCCTGCATAATTTTGTCTTGTTTTATATGGAGTAGGAAAACTTGTCCTCAATGTTTGACCAACGTAAAGCCCACTCTTAATGTGAAAGCAATGAAGTCATTTTACAGAAATTTGTTTTCTATTGTGTTCTTATTCTTCTATTTAAAAAGGTGATTATGATAGAAATTAAGCAAATTTGTTATTAATAATAATGAGAGTACATGGTATTTGCATTTTGAATTTAGATAATTAGTAGGCCTACATCCACACATTCATAGAATTACGTATAAGAAAATAATTTTAAAAAAATAACAAAATAAAAAATGACTGCGTTATCGAATATTTATTTTCATTGTTCAAAATAAATGTTTTATTTGCAATAAATACTTGTCATTTACCAAGCACATTTTCCTTGAAAAAAAAATAAATAAATAAATTAAAAAAAAATAAAAAAATTATAAATATATATATACATACAATGTGATTTGTACATAAATAGTGGTGGGTCTAGGCGGAGGTGCAGAAGATGCGCACCCCCTCTATAATTAATTTTGAAAACCACTCAATGGCTGTACATATAAATATTGGGAAACTTTCGGATGCGCCCACAATGTTTTCACATTTTCGGGATGCGACCTCAATATTCTAAAATCCTGGATCCGCCACTGACATAAATATACACAACAAAAACATATTGGTTATGAGTTTAACTAAGAAAATATAGACACAATTAACAATGACAGATATAATAATCATACACCCTTTTAAGACACATGAGATTGCTATGTAACTACGAAGTATAGGGGAGACTGGGGTAATTATGGCCCCCTTTTCCACATTTCCTATTACTACCATTAAATGAAAAGTCCAATGATATTCTAAATATGTAAAAATACAGTCGGTCCATATACCTATAATAAACAAAGGAAAGTATAAACCTGCTACTTCTCATTTGCATATTAATTACCATTATGTTAACAACTTTGGGGGCCATAATTACCCCACGGGTTGGGGTATTTATGGCCCCTATTGTAATGACTGTATGAATTCAAAGATATTATGCTAATTAATGATGGTAATGTATAATAAATGTTGTTGGGTATTCCTAATACACTTATCAACCACCAACAATGATTTAGTCAATAATTGGTTCAGCCAAAATGTTCAAATTTTGCAATCAATGCAATATATATATATTTATGTACAAAATCGTACAAGTTAATGTCCCCATCTACGCTTATCTGCGCTTATACACTGTTTATGCATTGGGGGCCATAATTACCCCAAATGACATTTTCAATTTGATCCCCCTTTACAGCTCTACTATTGAAGATATACAGGTGGAAGTTTTTCTGTTGTGTTTTTTTTACTTCCTATTTTTTCCGTTCAATCAAAATTTCATCTTAAATGATTTTAATTAATGATATCACACCCCAAATAAAAAAAGCAGACTTGCCACTTTCCAACGAACAGAATTGTAATTGCCGTACATTTTAGGCTCTCCTAAGCACAAAATTTCATGTAAATGGCTTATTTTTCTCATATGATAGTAGGAAGAGCTTAGCTAGGCATGTGTAAAAATTAAATTATCATTGTGTGATGCAGCAAAGAATTATAAGCTCTCAAAGACAAAGGGGCCATAATTACCCCAGTCTCCCCTACCATCCACTTTTGAAATTGAGGAAATGGCATAAACTGGTCCCTAGTGGAAAATGATTCAGATCTACATGTATACATCCATGGTTAAGTACATTTAACCCCCTTTTTTTTCAATTTCACGGCCAATATTAGTAGTATTAAGGATGGAGTATTTTATTCCATTTGACAAATTTGTTTCATCACAACTTTAAAGGGAGCCAATGGAATTAAATCAATATTTTGAGGGTTGGCGTAATGGCCTGTTGGGTCTCAAAAACAAAATTTTATTACCATGAGTCTCCTTACATGAAATAAGAAATGTCAGTTCCATCTTTAGAGATAAAACACACATCACTTGAAAATTGAATTCTCGATCATTATTCTTGTGCATAATATTATTAACATGAAAATGTCTTATAGCAAGTTGGGCTCCGAAAAAATCTGCTGTTTGTTTGTTTGTTGGTTTTTTTTCAATAGAAAACAACTCTTCAGGCACAGATGGGAAGGGATAATTCACGATATCTTTGTACAAGTAGCTCTTTAGCAAAGATGAGCTAAATCTATGAAATGATCATCCGGAAGGCCAATTGTAAGGAAAATATTATGAATGCCAAAAGAGGGCGGCAGATATGCTGTAACAGTGACATTGTATTTTGAACTGTATGAAAACGACTACCCCCACTGATCTGTATACTAACAGTATAAAATGTAGTATACAGATCAGTGCTACCCCCTGGACAATTACCCCAGGACAACTACACCTCAAAAATTTAATAAATAAATGGGTCTATAGTGTTAGGTTTAGATTTTAGGCAGGGATAGTATTCCTGGGGGAAAGGGGGGGGGGGGGTGATTTTCTCAGGGTAGTTGTCCTAAAACCATTTTAAACACATATTCAATGTTTTACAATTATAGATGTAGTGGTCTCTTTGCTTATATCATAGATATAAGGTACCGAAGTGTTAATGTCATAATTGACCGTCATTCCAGTTACAGATTCTAAAACAAAAAAGCTTGTACATGAGGTTAAGCCTAAATGCAGTCTAGCAACGGGCGGGACTCGAACACACACACAAACAGGTTTTGGTGCGATCATTTTGCTATTGTTCAACACAAGATTGTTTAGAACTAGCAACCATGACAACATCACCGTTATATCATCACACTTCCGTACTC
>CALNVZ010002318.1:10776-28520 GCA_940671915.1 Paracentrotus lividus | reverse complement strand
CTAAATTATTCTTGTACAGGGGCTTATGCATTTTGTTTATATTCTTTGAATAAGTATATGATAGAGATAAGATAAAATGTTTCGAAAAAAGTCCTTCATGAAATAAAGTCGGAGCGGGTATAATTACGTAATTAATTATTTAGTTATGGAATAAAAATGTCCCGTTTTAAGTAGTGAAGATTATTATTTATCGGAAGAACTTAAAGACGATAATGATTCGAAATAAATCCTTCATGAAATAAAGTTGGAGCGGGTACATTTGCGTAATTAATTATTTAGTTATGGAATGAAATCGTCCCGTTTTAAGTAGCGAAAATATATTATTTATCGGAAGAACTTAAAGTAAAAAATGTTTCGAAAAAAATCCTTCATGAAATAAAGTTGGAGCGGGTACATTTGCGTAATTAATTATTTAGTTATGGAATGAAATCGTCCCGTTTTAAGTAGCAAAAATATATTATTTATCGGAAGAACTTAAAGTCGATAATATTTCGAAATAAATCTTTCATGAAGTAAAGTCGGAGCGAGTACAATTACGTAATTAATTATTTAGTTACGGAATCATAACGTCCCGTTTTAAGTAGCGAAAATTATTGTTTATCGGAAGAACTTAAAGTCGAAAATGTTTCGAAAAAAAATCCTTCATGAAATAAAGTCGGAGCGGGTACAATTACTTAAATAATTATTCGGTATGGAATGAAAACGTCCCGTTTTAAGTAGCGAAAATTATTTTTTTATCGGAAGAACTTTAAGTCGAAAATGTTACATGTTACATCAAACTCGGTCATTTTCATGATTTGTAGTAAATATAAACATAAAAGGGCAGACATTTTTTCTATCTAACACTGTAAGGCATAGTCATCAAAACCAAATACATGTATAAGACGCGTTATTTTGTAAAGAAAAAAAAAAACATTTTGGCAAAAGTTCCGCTTTCTTTCTTTCCAGTAGACACACAATTCAAAGTGCGTAATGCATGTGCAGCACCCACGATTCGATCGACGAGCCTACTAAATAGCATTTGAAAAGAGGTCCTGTTTCTTTCAAATTATTTCTATAAAATATGGATTAAAGATCATAGCGGCCGGCTTCGCACCTCTGGACAATGGCACCTTTGACTAAGCACCATTCATTAAAAGCGGAGGTGTAAGTTTTGAAATAAAAGCGGGACTTTTAACTTATAATACACCGTACTGCATTTGGCATACTTAACATTCATTACATCATTATAGTTACAACAAAATAGTTCAAGCAAAATATCAGATAATCAACCCTCTCATTATCGTGATAAGTATAACCTAGCGAGAATCGGAAAACGACGGGCTTAATCTCCATGCAACTAATGTTTTATCATATATCTATAATAATGAACATTATTTTAACCCCTAAACCTTTCTATTTCTCTCTCTTGGTATCGCGGAGACGTCTCCGCAACTGAATGTTTTTTTTTTTCGCGACGGATCAAACGTTTAATCCGTCTTTATTCTGTCGAGGAGAATTCTCCGAAATGTCTCCACGACAATTTTCAAAATCTGTTTCAAAGCAGTTTCAGAAAAATGTCTCAAAGTAGTTTCCGCGATTCATGAAACGTCTCCGCGACGTCTCAACAACCCGTCTCGAACTTCTTTCAAAGCTGTCTTAACAAAGCGTCTCGATCCGGTTTTGACCACAAGCCAGTTTTATTTATTTTGATTTAAATTTCCTTTTTTGCAATTACTTTTTAATTCATGATTATTTAATAATTTGTTATTTATAATGATAACAAACAACAATAGGCAGGGGTGGATCTAGCTTTTTCTGCTAAGAGGGGGGGGGGGGGAGGTTGGTTACCCGGAGTGAAAATTTGTAGCCAGGCTCTGCGAGCGGAGCGAAGCGCCCGAGGGGGGGGGGGGGAGTCGTGGAAGGGGGTATCCCTTGCACGGAAGGGAGCTTTTTTTTGGTGCAATTCTGATGCAGAGTTTGCCTAAGAATGGGTGGTTAGAATTTGGAACCCCCCTTCCCAGTGGCGTAGACAGGTCCTCGATGTGGGGGGGGGGATGATTCTGGTCAGAGACTCATATTGCCAAAATAAAAAAGATATTCAATTACAGTATCGGTAACTCAAATATCAAAACCGCTTAACTCAAGTTAATGTTAGTGAGAGGCCTATTTTTTTTTTTTTTTTTTTTTTTGGGGGGGGGGGTGTGCACCACAAATTGTCACGCATCCACAAAATTGTCACCGCCCGGCAAGATGAGTAACAATTTGCTGCGAAACTGACACACAATTCACTTGTCGGACCCACTACGAAATTGTCGCGCTCAATGATTTTGAAAGCACAATTTGGGAGCACGTGCCGAGTCTCAATTTATTAAGCCGAATTGTGCCAATTTGTTCGGCAAATGAACCGAGAACCCACATATGTGATTCGTCTTGTCGAAATGAGACAGAAGAAAGCGCAGATTTCAAAGATCCGAGTAAATCGACAAAACTAATAAAACTCAACATTTTGAGAAATTGTTTTTTTGTAATTTTTCTGTCTCCGCATGCATTCTAATCTTTTCACTGTTAAAAAAATGAGTGAAAATGATCACGGGCAAAGTGGTAAAAAAGCAGTTTTCGGCGGGTTTTTTATTTTCGATCGTATAAATTTTTTTTTTCCGGTACACAACAATTGCGCACATCCACAGCTCAATTTCCCCTCTTCCGTTTAGACTCCGCCTTAGCAACGCATGTCTTTGTTTATGGACGTTCACCAGTCAATGTGATTGTGCTTTAACTGCTTTTTTGTTTGTATTGTTGAGACGAATAGCGAACTAAATTCAAGGCAAATTTTGCGTGGCGATGCCACTGAACTGCTTGTGAGAAAGTGTTTCATCGGGAATAGCGGTGGGAGGCCTCATCGTCGCAAAAAGGCAATTCTAAAAGTTCTACCATATTTCGGGGATTGGGGCGTGACAGGGGGTGGTGTTTACTGATGTTGAGTTGGGTTGAGAGGATATCTTGTAGTACATTTAATGGTGCAGGTTATTTTGAGTTGATAATCGCTTAGAGATCTGGACCGCTTACGTTTTTTGTTATGTTTTAATTGTTGCATTTTGTTGTGTACATCTTTCTTAGTTCTTCTGCTCTTATTTCTATGGCCTTTGGATCTCAATCAGTGTTTGGATTTTTCTTATAGGTGTTGCCGGTTCATTTATTATTTTTCTTTAGGGTGGGTGGGCGTGCATCGTGGGGCTCGGCGGAATGATATTATTTCCGCCGGGGTTAATCTGCCCGTCGTGTTGTGTTGATGTGCTTGTGCTTTTTGATGTTATCTGGAGGATGATGATACGGCTTTGTCCCTAATTTTACAACATATATTATTGCGTGTTTCGCAATCAGTGTATTGGGGAAATACCATGAAGATTTTGTTGTGTTATTTCTATTTTTTTTTTGGGTAAAAGTTTAGTTGTTGACGTTGCTGTGGATGAGAGGGTGTGTCATTCTTTCCCGGTTGACGTTGTGATTGTGTCTGTCGCATTGAGTGAAGGGTTTTCTGGATAGTTATTTTATTGTTTTGAGATGTATAAGAACGGAATTATGGTGGGGAATTTAAGTTGAACGGCGTGGAGATGATTGATTGCTAGTTATTTTCGTTTGTTTTAAACATTGAAAAGAGAAAGTAAAATTGTTATATATTTTAAATGTGTTTTTTTTGTTATGTTGCATATAATGTGGAATTTGAATGCCAATATTCGGGTTCTATCAGTTCTAGGGGGGTTTTCTCAGGGTCTGGAGGTAGCATAATTGTGAATGATGTTATTCTAGTGTTATAACTTTCGTTAGTGCGGGGGGGGTGAATCCTTGGAGTCTTTTTTTGTTTTTTTGCTTTTGTTTGTGTTGTTTGTGTTGTGGTTTAGCGATTCATTGTTAAAGGTTGATATAGCTTCTTTGGGTAACTCTTTTTTTAGAGTAGAGTGTCCTAGATCTTTTTAATGACTAGTCCTCGTTGTTGTATGAAATGGGATGGGCGGTTCTGGATGGACGGTTTTCGTGTGTGGGTTTGTGCTTGTGTGCGAGGCTGATTGTCAGGTGTAGGGCCAGCTGGTTGGGTTGTTTTTCGGCGGTTGGGGCGTTTTGGTTGTTTTTTGTTTTGTCGTTTTTGTGCAATTTGAGCTGGTTTCGCGGGTAGATTAGATTTTCCATTAGTGAGCATAGTTTTTTTTAGGCGAGTTCGGTGTGTGAATACGTTATTGTCTGCTTTTTTTTGTAGATATTGAAAGGTTATCTGTTTACCCTCCATCAATGTGGGGCAGAATGTGGCTTGTAAAGGTTGGTTTAAGTGTGTTTTGTAGGAGGGAACTCTGTTCCATTATCGTGTTCGATGTCCGGTCTATAGTTGGTCTGCCAGTTTAATGAATTAAAAGAATTTTAATATGAGCCTTACGGCTAAGGGCTGAGTATTAAATTAGGAGATGAGATGATGTGCAGCAATACGTTTGGCAAGGAAGGAATGTTAGATTCTTTAGACATCGTGTCCAGAAGCAGAGACAGAAAATATGGCCATGTCATGAGTTGGGGTGAAAAATGCGTTACATGTCTAAATTGGATAGTACAAGTGGTATTGTAATCAAATCTTCGTAGTTTCTAGTAGTAGTCAGAAATGTAAAAAATATTATATGTATATTGAAGCAAGTTGAAGGAGTGGATACATGTTTTGTGCTGTATAGGGTGTGGTATAAAGTATCGAGTGGTCACATGAAAATATTTTAAAAATTAACAATTTTCGGCGAATATTTCGTAATGTTGACCAAATGATGAATCTCTTGGATTGTGTTAATTAAGACTGTAATGCTTTTAAAAATATAAATTATAGCATTATTTTTCTAAGCGCTACAGGGTGTCGAAGAATGGGGTGGAATAGTGAAAGGAGAAATCTGTCTTTTCACTTGTTTTACTCGGACAATTTTATTGGCAATAATTTGTTCCATTAATGTGTATCTACCATATCAGAACATGGCGAAAAAAATTATTGTTTATAAATTTCATGTGGCAATTTGTTTGCCTTGCAATGCTGTGTTTGGGATGTGGGTGATTTAAGTGTCGTTTAATTGATTATTATTGATCAAGGATTTTTGAAAATCTAGTATCAATTTTTAAGACAGGAAATTGTAAAGAGAATGATTTGTCAAAAATTGGTGAAGATTAAGGCAAAAATAGAAAGTAACAATAAGGGATTCACTAATGTCTTTACGTGCTCCAAAGTAGGATCTCCATCTTACCTACTCTCAAATTATTATTGTATAAACTTAACAATAAATAGCTGAACTTATTATAATGTAGTGAAAAAATTATCTACAATATGAGTTATTGCAAGTCATGACTGTACATCATTTTCATGCTATGTGGAATGTATAATTTTTTTCCTTTAAAATGTAACGCTCACCTTTTTTTAAACCATACCCAAATGTGAGAATGACCATATCCAGTGGAAGAGTCACTGCTCTTTGTATAAAATTCCAGATGGCGCTACTTATGCAGGCTTGAATGAGCATATGAGTATGAACGAATACTTTCATGTTCAATGTACATATTTTCATTGGACGAGTGGCACTGGTTGAATATAGGCCTATTAATTTCTTGTGAAGATCTATCCTGAGAATGATGAATTCAATTTATTGTTGACCATGTGGTTAAATGTTGTTTGATATGAGAAGCTACTTGATTGAATTTGATAGTCACTGAAGCAAATTAATAGGGCTGATATTCACGGGTGAACTGTCCCTATGGAAATATGTAATTGAAATGAAGTATTCGTGTCAATCAATATGTGATAAAGGCCTGCTGAAGAGCGCCATTGGAATATTTGTGGTGATTAGAAAGGAGAGAGTGGCAGTGAACTCTTAAACTGGATGGTCATGCTCACATGGTTGGGGTATGGTAAATGGGGATGGAGGCGTTTAATTTTAGGAAATTATCACTTTTCTCACTGATGAAATGATGGTACAAGTCTGAGCTGTGAATAACCTTTGTAGATATTTTATCAGGCACTATTTATTAGTAATTAGCTATGTTATGTTATAGTTTTGTAACATAATATTTGAGTGAGTAGGTAGGGTGGAGGATCTACGGTGAGGACGTGTTAACGCATAGGAATTCCATATTTGTTGTTTCTTATGTCTTCCTGCGTTAGATGTTTGCAGCCATGGATGTTGATGATTAATATTCTCTTTTAGATTTTCCTGGTGCTTAAGATAAAAATATGAAATTAGATTTTTCAAATTTCAATTAATTATCAGTTAAAATTGATGATAAGGCAGCACATACTCAATGAGACAATAGATTGCAGCTAAATTGGTCACATGAAATTTTATAACTAATTGTGTTTTTGATGGTTAGCATTTTTCTTTTGAGAGCATGTGATAAAGATTATGGAAAACAATATTTATAGATAAAATTTGTCCGGAGGTTGTGATAAGTGTAAAGACAGGATTTCTGCGTTGTTGGCACTTTTCCCCATTTGTTCGACACAGCTGTAGCTGCTGTTTAAGAGAAATATTTGGATTACAGTTTTATATTTGTTAAAAGCATCGTCTTATTAATCAGAGGATTCATTTCAATTTGGTGCACGATTAAGAAATTATCCGCTGTAATAATGTTCGTTTTAAAATATTTTTCAGTGTAGAATCTCTGTTATCTTTAGTGCCACCTATACAGGCACAAAACTATGTTAACATTTGACTTCATTTGCTTTCAATATCATTTTATTTTTTTAAACATTGGATTACTATAGAGAGATATTTGATTGGTGAATGTTACAGCAATTTGTACAAATTTTGGACATGTCGATTTTTCACCCAACTCATGATGTGGCCATATTTTTTTTCGGTCTCTGTCTGGGGTGCAACGCATGTTGTTAGAGGGAGATTGTAGACGATGTTTCCATTTGCCAACGTATTGCTTTGCAATCATCTATATTTTCTAATTTTAGATACTTATGCCTGGCGGTAAGTTCATAATAATTCTTTTAAGTTTCACACGTTAAACGTAGACAGAGACCAACTGACTTAGTGAGGAGGTGAGGGCAATTGGTAACGGGAGGCATTGTAAACAGGGTTCCCATTCCAGTGAGCGAGAAACGAACAACTGAAAGAACTTAACTGTGTGTACTGAGTGTGCATTATTCCCCACATGATGATTGAGTATGTAAACGATTTAAAGGAGTATTCGGACTTTGTCAGGAAAAAGCGAAATTTTATGATTCGACCACGAAATGTGTGTTCTGCTTGAAATATTGTGGTTGAGAGTGGCTGTCCGATTTATTATATATTTAGAAATTACATTATAGGCATGTATTTTGCTAAGTTTCGAAGCGGTAAATAGAGCTAAGAATAAAAGATATTCCAACTTGTCGACCTCGGGGGCTATATAGTATACGTTAATCAGTAACGTTTGATCGTACAGTAGCTGGGCAATTCGGCGCTGTGATAGTCCGTACAGGGACGTAGCTGCTACAGTAACATGCATGCAATAGTAGAAGTTATGGAGAAAATATAATGGTATGTAGACTCGAACTACTTTTTGGAAATGAAATGGCTTCAAATAAATTAGTTTAAATTAACATATTCATATGTGAGCTATAAGAATAATGATATTTAGTTTTTACTTAGTATTTAGAGCAAGTAGTTTAGCATAATAGTTGATATTCAATATTATGGAGAAAGTTGTTAAAGAGTTGTCCAGGTCTTCTACTTACAATTAATGACTTGAGGTGGACAATAATGCCAGACTGGTTTACAAGGTGGATTGAAAGAGTTCATTGTTATATGAATTGTAATTCATTAAAGTGTTCAATATGGAAAGTTTAGAAATTTTTAGTTCTTTCTAACTGGGTGAAGTTTAATTGTAAAATATCCCGCGTTGGAATGCACTTCGGGCAGGATGTTTGCAACAAAAATGAGAACTATTTCCATGAGTAAACACTTTGCTACTCTTTGAGCGATGCTTTATTCGTATTAAGTATTTTTACTTAGAATCTGTTTGTTTCTGTTAAAAGTACCGTTTCGCAGCACATGTTAAATTTTTATAGGGGTACTCAAGAAAATTTGAGTATATACAACAATAAATTTGTTGTTTGAGTAGCATTAGTAACTTTACATGTTTATTGTACAATGTGAGTGAGTTTCTCTTCATGGTAGGCTTGTGGATGATAGGTGAAAAATAATGTCTACAGTCAACAGACTTCGTTGCGTTAGCGTCCGGTTGCGTCAAAAATTTTCTTTTCTTGGATCCACGGATGCTTACGTATAGTTAGTAGTAGAAATATTGATTAATTTCGTTCATCCGTAAACAAGAATACATTAGAAATTAGAAAGCAGTAAATAAGATTAAAACAACGTATTATACGTAAGTGTTGTGTGACTGGTAGCATGAATCGGTAAGTGAGAATTGCTGAGAATCTAATATAGCCTGTAAGTTACTAGATGAGTAAACTAGAACTTTCGTAGTCCTAAGGTCTCGTGAAAGTTCTTTGACGAGTGCTATGCGGTATTTTTACATGTTGGCGTACGGTACTCGGATCACGAGTACGGGACAATATATCGAGAACTGGCTGCATGAGGTTGTTTCTACGCCTTCGTAGTAATGTGCAATTTATTTCGTTTCCGAATCGAAACTGGCATGCTTGCATGCTTGTTGATATCGTATTCGCGTTTTGTTGTATAAGGTACTCTGGCAAAGTGAATATAGAGTTTATGTTCGTTCTCAGCAAGAGTAAGCTCTATTTTTTTTTCTTGATTTGTCTTTTGTTGCTTAATGTTAAGGAGAATAATTATGAAAATAAATTAATTTTAAGGAACGTATGTGGAGGGAAGAAGTATACGCGGAAAACAGAGTTAATACGCATTAAAAGTGACTGAAGCGGAGCGTGCTGTCTTGTCTTTGGGTGAGTCTATTCCTGTTTGTTATTGTTTGTATGCCTTGTTTTTATAATGATATTTGGAATGTTCAGATGAGATATACATGTCTGATAACACTAAAGTAGATTACCATGCAAGGATTTCCTTCATTTCTTTGTCAGTCCATGTTATTAGTACTCCAGGTCAATTTTGAATAGTAATCACAGATAAGAGAAATACATTGTTTTAATTAAACTTAAACATTATACGTCTCTCTTTTATTAGAAATCTGCGGCAAGGCTTGCACATAATTTTTACAAACCATTAAACATGAATATTATCACATCCACAAAAAGAAGGCTGATTAGGGTTACATAGTTTTTGTGAAACTAGATCATTTTCCTAGAAACACTTACTGCGTGAATTTTTTTATTTTTTTTTTTTTTTTTTTAACCTTCTCAATGAATATTATATTATGTACGTCCAGTCATTTTTGGATAGTAAAGTCAGAATAGAGATACATGTTATTCATTGAAATTTTACGTTATCATTTATTAGAATTCACATGCCTTGGAGTTTTAATTAGCAAATTTAAATGATGAAGTTTCAATGTACAGTTTGAGTTGATGATTGTGGTTAGTAGATGTATTGGGTTTTGCCGGTGAATTGATGCCTGAGTGATAAGGCATGTTAATTAGGTTTGAGTGAAATGATGCAAATGTTGTGTATTTATCGGAACATTCCAATTATTATCAGGCAGAACACAACAAAGGATTAGGACTCACTAGTGAGTAAAACGCTTTTAACATAGTCAGAGAGTAGTAGTAAATTGGTTGACAAACTGTACAAGAAAGTTGAATGAATTTGTGCACTTTAATTTACTGACTCTCGAGTATGTAAATTTAACTCACTAGATTAGTTTGTGCTGTAATCAAAACAATTAGTTTATGTTAACAATAAATGAGTTTATTAATAACTCATTTGCTGTGTCTATATTGTCAAAATACTCGGTTAGGTGGCGTTTTCAAGTAGTTTATTGAGTGAAAGCCTGCTGGATGTTGTCACTATATTCAAAATATTGGATATTTGGTTGATCTCAATATGCAAGTTATTTTATATTGTGTGTAGGAATTGGAAATCTTGGATTTTCTGTGATAAGGTAGGTTTTCAGATTTGGGATTTTTTTTTTTTTTATTTTTTTTTTTAGGGCTCAAGAAAAAGTTTTTGGGAGTGAAAGAGGGGGAATACGGATTTGTCTGGCGGGCATATTTCAAGGTGAATTTTCCGTTCAAACCTGTTCAAACCGACAATAATTCCAATCAAACCGTAATGTAATGTGTTGTACTATTTTCTTTATTGGCTGAAATGTTGGTCTTGCGGTGTAACAGAGGCCGACAGCATTAATGATAATTCTTGAAGTGAGATTAGTGGTGCGAATAAGTAAGAGTCAAGTTCTTTTTCTCTCTTTCTCATTATCTTTCTTTCTCTTATCACAGTAAACACACTCTCTTTCTTGTCTCCTATTTTCTTCTCTTTCCAGCTCCCTCTTTTTATTTCATAAGGTTCTCTTTATCTACTTTCTCTTCTCACACACAAACGCCACACATCGTGCCATTTTACAATCCTCTTAATATTGTATATTATAATATTATCAGAATCTATTGATGATGGATGTGTGTTTTATTCATTTCTTACTTTATATTCAAGTCTAATAATTTTTTTTGTATGTGGTTTTGACATCTACAACGTACTCAGACCGATAGAATAATATCTAGCAGAACACTTATTTATGATTAATAATGAAAAATTTATCGTTATGATGTAAGGTATATGTTAGTATGTCATTTAAAGAAAAAAATCTGAAATTCCTTTTTTAATATAACTAGGTATTTATATTGTAATGATACAATTATGTGGTATTGGGTACTGGATTTGTGAATGTTTAATGTGAAAATTTTAATGATATGTTTCACATTACTTGTGATGAATTGTCTCAGTCGTATAGAGTGAAAAGGAGATAAATTGGAGAAAATCTAACCAATTTACTGATATAAACTACATTTGGATTGAAATAAAAATGAAATTTAGAGTTGCATGAGAATATGGATTTGTTTTATCCTTTGACCCTAAATTTTATTAGTGGGTACATTTTTCTATCTCATGAATTTTATATATTTAAAAAAAAGGTATTTGAAGTGAATGGTGTATCACTGAGATTATTGGGGTTGCGTTCATCGGAGAGTATAGGATTTTGTGCAGGCTGTTTTTTTGCAAAATGGAATATTTTGGCAAATGAAATTCGCGCCGGTAATTCCAACTGATAGTTACAATAGTGATTATGGTGTAAAATTGTTGTGCAAGTTATAAGATTATTTGAGAGCAAATGATGATCTGAGTGCATTGCGCGCAAAATGTGCGCGGCTATTTTTTTTTTTGGAATGCTTAAAATGCTGAAAGTACTCTAATTGAGAAAAGTGAGTTGATTTTTTTTAAAATTTTGCGCGGGTAATTTACTGACCAAAAAGATGGCTTCAAATTTGAGTCTCCAGTATTGTTTAGGGTAGTTTCCTAAAGATTTTTATATTTTATATATATATAGTATAATAATATATTAAAATAGTGTATGTGTGTGTGTGTGTATGTGTGTTGT
This sequence comes from Paracentrotus lividus, assembly GCA_940671915.1. NCBI lineage: Eukaryota > Metazoa > Echinodermata > Echinoidea > Camarodonta > Echinidae > Paracentrotus > Paracentrotus lividus. The sequence continues at coordinate 17,012 of CALNVZ010002318.1, read as the reverse complement.
GTGTTTGTGTATGTATTTTTCCAAAATTTCATATTAAAATGTATTCTTTTTTTCGCTATAATATGACCACTTACATGCTCTTTCAACATAATGGCTTACAATGATTTTTATAGGTTCTATATACATTGCGCATATGTTATATTATGTCTATTAACTGGCTTAATATTGCATTTATTGGGAATGATAACAAGGGTTTATTCGTTTGTTTGTTTTTTTCATTTCATGTCAATATGTTTGGTTGATTTTCTTGGCTGATGTCATTTGTATTGGTTGTGTGTATGGTTTGTGAAGTGGAGTGGGTATCGAGTGGTAATATATAGGTATTATATATATATATTATTATATATAATACTTCTTTAATTAATATATTAATTATATATATATATGTAGGAGAGGACGAGAGAGAGATGGCGATAGGGCAACTCGGATCTATATACGACTAACATGTTTGGATATAGTGAGCTTAGTTTTTAACGAAAATCAGTAAAAAAAAAAAAAAAAAATTCATAATAACTATTTGAAAATAAATAAAATATTTTATAGACTGCCTCTGTTACGTGATGGATGAACAATTATAACCTGTAACAATAAAACTATAGAATAGTAAGTTTCTTTCTTTATTCGGTGAAGTAAATACAGAATTAAAAAAATACGTTTTAGGATTGATTGTCATATAGTATTCATTATAGTGTATCCCTCTCCTTGAAAGTTTTTTATAAAAAGATTTTATCTTATTAAACTTTGTTGACTAATTATTTGATAGATATTATTTACTTACTTAAGATTGGTGAAAATAAATTATATTTAGAAACTCAATTTTTTTTTTGTGCAAAAGAATTATTATGCAGATTTTGAGACATCGTCATTAAGAATAATACATTTCATTTAGTTAAGTCCAATAATTAGATTAGCGTGTAATTGAGATTCATTTTGATATCTTAGTATTTATAGTAAATAGTAATACTCCGGCATATGACTCGTTGAACCCCGAGTGCCTGATGATGGCATGGCTTTCAAACATGAATTACTAACGTAGATATTTAGTCTCATTTAAAAATACACCGATCTTTGTGGGTTACATGAGCAAATTTATGGGAATATCATTCAGAATTCAGTAAACTATTACGTATAATAGTATACAGTGCGTCCCAGAATAGTAAACAAATTTTTGAAGAGCCTCATATTAACATTTTGTAGTTGTGTTGATTGTTTTATTTTATAATAAAGAGTACTCATATTCTATTCAATGATACCAAACTAATATACTGTGCTGTGATGATGACCGAGACAATTGCGATTTTAAAAACAGTGTTAAAAGTTCCCTGTCAAGTTTGAAAAAGCAGCCATGTTTTTAATAGATTCAGTATCCTTGTGCTTGAGTGGACTCAGAAGGCTGATCAACAATGATGAATGAGAAATTGCCAGGATTGGCTTTGAAATAATTTGGTAGATTTGTTTTGACAATTTTTTTTAGTACTTGAGTGCTCAGTCATCAGCTACAGGAATAATATTTGGTATACTGGTAGATATCAGTTACTCTTTGTCATGATGTAAATTTAGAAATATATTAAGTTATAAATTTTGATATGAGGTCTCAAGTTGGGGTTTACTTTTATCTGGAGCATGTAGAGCGGCAGAGAGGCAGTGTTTGGATATATTTGGATTTATTTAGAAGACATTATGTCTTCTGAAAAAAAAAGACAATTGCCATGATAGTCATGATTTTTTTTTTTTTTTTACTATTTTATTCTTAAGAATAAAGATGTGCATATTAGATGTATGAGGGTAAGGAGGGGACGAGAAGGAAAGGTTGCTTGTGGGAGAATGTCGAGACCAACCATAAAACAAGAGTGGATAAAATGGAGAAGATTAGAAATGAATTTAATTTGATGAAGGAATAGTGCAACTAAAGAAATGTAGGAATAATAGATTATAGATACCATGAGGCGAGTATTGATCAACGTATTCATAATCTGAATAACAGGATAATAGAATTTTAATTTGACTAAACTTGTACTTTCTATCCGAATAGTGGAAGGAGTAACTGAGCATGTAGCCTTGTTCCTTACTTACTCTGTGAATAATTATTAACTTATTTTGCATTAGATAAAAGATGTAGGACTTGAAACAGGAGGTACACTCGAAGAATGAGGAGCGATCACGTTCAGGAAGTCTTTTAAACTTCGTCTTCTAAATTCGTGTGTAATTACGAGAATTGATATATCTTGAAAGAGCTGAAAAAATGACTCGTATAATAGACCCGCTTCAATTGGTGACCTCGGGAAATCCTAACATTAACAAATTATAATGTTATTTGTACCTTAAACCAACATTAGCCACACAAGGGTTTAACTAATTACTTCACTTTGCACTTTTTTTGAAGTATAATTCATCTAGGGAGCTATTTGCACTCTAAATTGGTATTATTCACAATTATGTAAAGGTGAAAAGGTTTTATGTAATTTTGTTTGTAGTATGCTCGTGTTTTCTCCGATTGTGGATTAATCGATAGGGTGTATTATCATGTTTGTTTGAATATATTAAAATATACTACAGTTATCAATGTTGAACATTTTTCACCTATTTTTATATGGATACAATAATTCAAAGCACAAAATGATCGGTAACCAATATTGTTTTAGTTTACTCTTTGTGTCACCATTAATAAATATATATTGCTAGAGGAAATCTCAGTGAAAATTTTGACGATTTTTATATACAGAAATTTTGTATTAAAAGATAAAACTACATACAGTAATTTCTTTGGTCATGGAGGACTGGTTTTTATCTTTTTCTTTTATATAATGTTACGAATGTTAGTAACAATTTATGAAATTACAAATCGTGTCATAGATATCGATACGGGATGAAATAATGTTAGAAAGTTAAAAGCTTCTTTATCATAGTTTTCATGTTAGTAAAGAATGTGTCATAGGCGAGATTAGAATTAAGACAGAAAGAGAACGATTTCTGACCCTCAAGTTTTGTTCCGAAAAGATTTATACAAGTCATATACAGCAGCATTGTTTCATTACGATAGATTCTATGTTTCTGCTAACAGGTGGATCGTTAGGTTGCATCCCTAGATGCAGTGCCAGAGAAGAGAGTGCTTCAAAAGAATAATCAGTTGGATGTTCTTTTTTCTTTCGTAAAGATTGCCCACTCATTATTGTAACATCAATGATATTTCTGAGAAGAAGAGACTAATCAGCACTTATGGGCAGAACCGACAACTAGTTTTACGACGAACTTGAGACTTTCGCTTTAACCTTTTCGTTGAATATGCGAGTTTTATGAATAGATCTCTGCGATTTGATTTTTTCCGTGGTTATATTGGTAAATAAATGTTAAGGATTTGCAGCAATCAAATTTCGACGTCCAATTTTGACGCTGCGGGGTGACAGGCGATCAGTGGTGAAAGATCAAACTTGGTCTGCTCAAGATGATTGTATCATTTACAATTGGTTATAGCTTCAGGACCATCAATGCACGTTCGGTTGATAGTTTTGGGATAAGTTTGCTTACATTTGCCCGATCAAATCTTACAATCGTATTTACAATCTAATTTTTGAAGAGAGATTCGTTCATTGGCTTGGTGATTCATTTTGTAGTCCAAATTTGATGCTCTTTGGTAGTTTTCATTTGCAGTTTTCAATAGATTTGATTGAGTATTTGATTGTTTTCTCATATTACGGCTAGATCAAACAATTGGCAAAATGCCAATATTGAGAACGATAATCTTATGACAAATCCAACAGCATCTATGTCTTTTACATTGAATACGTGATGCGTTGTGAGGTTGAACATTCGGTTTGAGCTTGATCTTGATCATCTATTACGTTAATGGGTCGTGATGGTTAGAGTGATCATGATGGTGGTCGGTGATTGTGGAGTAACACTAGGTGGCGCCTCTTGAGGAGTTAGTCCACGTGATCGCATCGGTTGTAGTAGAGAGTGAACGAAGTATTGTTAAGGATAAGACGTGTGTAGTTTTGAGTTTTTATGTGACACATGCTTGGCCTATCATGCTGTGACGAAAAGGAGATATTGACTATAATGTCTGATTTATTTACTACAAGAAGATCTAAATGTTTATTTTTGCAAAGGGGACGTTTTTATTGAGTTCTGTAAGTTCAGTTCTCAACGTTTGATCATGTTAGAGAGCGAAGTTTTTTAATTTTTACACGATTAGAAGTCTTTATGGTGTTTGATCATGTTGTAATACACTTGTAATATAGCTCGGGAATGTGAAACGATAGATTCACGGTGATCGATTCTTGGTATGTTGTCCTGGTTTTGCAGGTGAAATCAATATATTTTTCAGTTTTTCATCGACAAAGATATGTTTTATATCTCTTCGTTTAATAAATTAACTCATGTCTTTAGTCCTTTATGTCATGGAAAACATGTACTGAATTGAGTTATTTGAAGGATAATATCCAGTATTGGAAGGTTTTCATGGTCAATTTTAAAGACATATTGAAGCATGAGGTTTTGAGTCAGACAGCCAATCCTAGTGTTTCAGCATGCGTGAGACTGCAGAATACGTCAAGCGTACAGCTAAATTGTATCTTATCTTATCTGACTGAGTTGTGGGTTTCTGGGATTGTGTTTCATAATAATGTTGCATTTGGTGGGTAGGCCTTGTTAAAGTGTACAGATATGCTTGACTGGTTTCATCGTGTCTGGTGTTGTGGTAGCATGAGGCGTAATTATGAATGTGGTCTGGGTCTTTGGTGAATGCGAAGAAAATAAAGGAAGTCGGTAAGTTGTTGCTATTTTAGAGGTCGGATTTTGTATTATAGAATTATTTGGAGATAATTATAAAATTAGCATGGAGGAATCAGACAATATCTGATGGATATAAATTGATTGTTGCTGTCATCAATTTATTTCAGGCGTTTCATTGAATGTTAAGGGGTTAAGTGTCTAAAACTGATTTATATCTTAAGGATGATTATACATATATTTGCATAAGGATGAAGTTTTCAAAGCTCTGTTAAATACTTAAATGTAATATTTATATTCAGTTAACTATATATTGATGGGATGTAGGATAGTATTTGATTGTTATTCTTACTTTCCAAAACTGTGGTGGTCTTTATAGTAAAGAGTTCGTGGAAAAAAGCGTGAATGTGTAAATTTCCATGTCTTTCGTTTATATTGCTTTAACATATTTCTGTGCTATTTTTGTTATTCAAAATTGACTTTTGTTTATCGCATGATAATTGTTTTTCTATTGTTTTGAGTGCTCATTTAGAAACCAACTTAAATGAAATTGAACATAGTAAGGGTGGATCTTATATAAGATGTATAGACCGAATTACGAGACGGCAAAAACTCAAGTATACACTATTTTTTTTTGTAATAGGAAGATATTAAGTTAATAATGAATATTTTTCTTATAATTAATACATATATATAGTAAGGTATAGAATATGCGTGCTTTGATATATAATGAAATTCAAGATAAAACGGACATATAAAATGCACGTATTGAAAGCGAATGCGCTTGCATATAAAAGACAACAATCTGGTGATAGCTTGTTTATATTTAAATTATGTAGATGCATTATTATTATCATACAGCATCTCTGCCTAAAATTGTAAGATAACCAATCAATTAATTTCCTCTCTAGCTGTTTTAGTTCAACGAGGGGGATAAAGGGTATTGGCGTCAAGTTTATTTATGAATAATTTATCCAGTCAGCACAAGAAGTTTGCATTCTTAGATCTAGACATCTTCCTCTTCTTATCAAAAATTAATCAGACACTGCTAGCCATGAGTCGCTGTATTGCATTCATAATAATTAGTATATTTGTGGTGTTGATGGGCCAAAACCCAAAGCTAACACTTTATCGAATTTATTTTTTTACTAACGGAATATTAATATTACATTTAAGTTATACAAGAAGACAATTGATAATAGAAGAGGCGAACAAATACGAAAGATATGTTATACTATTTTACCTTTTTATTTTTATTTTAATAAGGAGTATTTCTGGTTTGAATTTTTTAAAATAAGTTATAAAGTAGAGGTTTGAGAATGATTTTGTAATACAATTATCTATTTAATACATTTTATACCTAAGAATATTGACTGTTTAAATAATGTTTGGCTAAGTACGTTTAAGTGTATGTAACGTTTGGTTATCTTCCTAGTGAGGCAGGCCTGCATTGGAATGTAACATTTTAACACAAACACTTGAAGTTTTTACAGCTTAATGAAGTGTTC